>CM051244.1:47679821-47912321 GCA_027917425.1 Gastrophryne carolinensis | reverse complement strand
CCCACACCAAGGCCAAATTTCTCAAGTCTGTATTCCTATATAATTAACATGTTTTAGTGTTAAATAGCAGAGCTGAACAAGATGACATTTGTCTGGTGTTTTATTGTTTCTTCAAAATGAACACATCATAATCACCTACATGAATTTTTATATCCCATATGATGTGCTGCCCTGATCAGGTTTCAGGACATGAGCTGTGTTTTTTATCTGCTGATCTGCACTAGACTCCGGTGCACATGAGTTTTTGCTAAATGTTATAGTTTGTTGGGAGGTGTCAGGATTCCAAGATTTTTCACTAGTTTGCTCGTTCATGCAACCTCTGCATTAGAGGGAACCAGGGCCGAATTATCAGGGGATGCAAGGGACACGTGCCCCAGGGCCTTCACCAACCTTTGGGTTATGGTCTGGTCCAGGAGGCTTTTGAGTCTTTGGTCTGACAGGCCGCGGGGTTGGAAACATAGCTGTCGGCAGCAGTGCCCTTCCCCCCCGCCCCCGCACGTAGGCAAGACATTTTTTGTTGAAGCCAAAGCCACCACAGGGCAGGATGGAGAGTCTGGAGAAGCAAAGCCGCCGTCAATGCTACAATGATGGGTGCGTGCAAAGCTGTCAATCAGTGGCCGCTCACTGCACAGCCTCTGGCAGCTCAATTCAGGGAACTGTTTTCTGCTGGACCAGCCGGGCACTACACATCCCCTTCCCCCCAGAATGGCAAAGCAGGAGTTCCTGAGCAGCACGCACCCGCCCAAGGGTGGCACAAGGGACTGGATCTGACATTCCAGTAAGTAGGCGGGTGCCAGACAACCACCAATCAGGACTTTTATAAAGGATCCGATTCAATGGTGCATGAGCGGGCCGCAGACACACTATTCTAAAGCTACACTACACTATACTACACTAGAAGCAAGCACCTGCAGCAGGCATTTGTGAATGGTTGGAGTGGGCATGCCCCCTGCTAATGCGCCCGTCGGCATGCTAGGCTCCATTTGGCTGCTCTTGGTTCCGCCCATAGCCGATTCTTAGCCAAAATGAAGAATAGAGAGCCGAGCGCGCTGATTAGCTTCATACCTGTGCATGTGCAGTAGAACCAGGGAAAGATTAGATTTTATGGGCGACCTGGGGGGTTTCACACTATCCCAGGTTTTGGTCCTGGCCCCAGTGCACTGTTTTTGGATGACCTGGGGCAGGGAGCAAAACCAGGCATAGTCAGAATCTGGGGTTTTGGTCCACTTTAATAAAGTTGCGCGCCTGGAATTAGAGGCGGTACTGTGCTCCAGAGGTGTAGCTAGGCTTTCTGTTACCCGGGGAAAAGATTCGAATTGGCGCCCACCACCTGTGATCTGGCCCCCCTTTGGTGCCCCCTGACCTGCTGCACCCGGGGCATATGTCCCCCCTGCTCCCCACTAGCCACGTCCCTGCTGTGCTCAACAGTGGACCAGTTCATTACTCGGCAGCGACTCACACGAGGACATGCTGCAAGTGTCAGAAGCCTTGGAGCGGGTTAGTTAGAAGGATTACCACTTTACCACCACTGTCTGGTTGACTATCCTGGGTATTGGTCCACTTCCGCGGGGCACCCCGATCGTGGGCCCCGCTGTGTGAAACCCCCCAGAAAGCCCTGAAAACTCATCTGACCCCGCTCTCACGTGACTCGCTCGTCCAATCACCGCCGACGGACAAGCAGAGGCAGCGACGGACAAGCTGAGCTGAGGGCCATTCACGAACAGCCGGCGTGGGTGCACGCTCTGCTAGAGGGACGCGCATGCGCCACTGGAACGAAGATCAGGTAGGATTTTCGGGGATCTGGGGGGGTTTCACACAGTCAGGGAGCTGATCGGTCCGGGAATCTTATAGATTCCCGGGCCGACCAGGGGAGGGTGTTGGTCCACTTTAAAGTCATTCAGCAGTCTATTAAGAAAACATAAGAGTACGTACTTTGTTCCCTGCTGCTGATTGGTGCTAGTCCAAGGATCAGCAACTCACTTGATCACTAGATCTGAGCCTGTGCTGCAGCCTGCAATCTGGTGCCATCCGAGGTCTTAAACTCCAGGCGCTTCCATGCCAGGCCCCGGCCTACCTCTATTGCAATGAATGAAGATGGTAGTACACCTTTAACTGATTACGAGTAGCGGCCCCAACCTGCCATCAAACCCAACTTCATGGTCAGGCCCCGGCTTGCGTGGGATGCTGCGGCTGCGGTGAGGGCTCGGATCCAGTGATCAGATAAATTAGTGATCATTGGACTAAGGGTGTTATTCATCAAGTGATAGCGGCAGGCAGCGTCTGGTGAACGCTGGGCGCTGTACGCAATACCACATTTATGAAGGGAATTCTGGTAAGCGTCTCTAACAGCACCATGAAGCGTCCGATTCATCATTACAGGCAGCTCAGCATATAGTGCCAGCGCTCTGGCTTCCTACCTATCGCTCTCCCATACATTTCATTGGATGTTCCTTTTAAACAGGGTTTTTTTTTAAGTTATTTTTTTTTAATCTCAAATAATTTTATCACCTCTCCTGGCCTAAACTTTTTAGATTTTATAAATTTTTATGCAGAATTGTCATTACAGTTCTGGCATTAAAGTGTTAATGTCACAATGTTACAATGTCATTCCATGTGTTTTCGCTTTGTTACTGGTGGATATGTGTTCAAAAACAGACTTTAATCACACAACATCTGGTGCTCTGTGCTATAGAGCCCAGATCCAGAGCGCCAACACTGTGTGTGTCTGTTTTTTTGTTGAATATGGTGTGAGCGTCGGTCGCAATGACCTGGCGCTACCTTTTGCTCCCTGCAACGCTGTACTGGTGTTAGAACACCCAACATACATCTCATTCATCAATGCCGGTCAGGTTACTACAGCGACTGAGGTGCTCTATTACAGCGCCCGATAGCCGATCACAGTGTCTACTAGCGGTCGCTCTTAGCACCACTATACAGACGCTCATCTGCCGATACCTGACGTTAGTAATGAATAAGATCAGCAGCAGGGGGAAAAAAGGTAAGTACCCTTTTGTTTTTTGTTCTTTAATAGGCTGCTAAATCATTTTAATATTGTTATTCATATCAAGAAGAAAAATCCTTTGAATAGACATTGACGGGTGAACGTTTAAACAAGTTATAAATAGATTTGCTGTAGTTCGCCCTGGCCTCAAATCATTAGGAGGTCAGAGCGAGATCCTGTTTCAGTCAACTTTGGTTGGCTCATTATTGCTGGTCTCGTAGTGCTTTGGGATCTGGGCATGTTCATGACCCCTGTGACCGCTTTTTTTTAAAATTAATTGTGGCATTGTGAAATTATAAGACTAAAAAAGTGAAAAAAAGGAGAATTTTGCTCTCCTTGGTGTTCCGTCAGTGGAATGTGTTACAGAGAAAATTCCTTTCGCTAATGCCTCGCACAGATACGTCTCTCTTTTGTGCGTGTGATGAATGTTCATGCCACTCCAAACCAAAATCAGAGTAATGTCAGAGGACAGAGCAACACTAAGCAGACACTCCAACAGCGAGCAGCAACACCCCTAAACTTTTCCACTGGGTTTAAGGGATTGGCGGAGCAAATATTAGTACGAGGGATGAGGACAAGGAGAACAGAGCCAGCTATTAACTCAGAAACAACGGCTCCAACCGCCAGATCGTGGACGGGATCCAGCGGAGCTCTCTCGGAAGGGAGGAACTCTCAGTGATGGGCCCAACGTGATAAGCAGAACGTTTATAATTCCGACTATTGCGGGTCTCAAGTTTCTTGGTGTTTGGAAGCATTTTCTGAAATTTCACAGGTGAAACAGCTGTAAACAATAATCAGGATTATTCCAAAAGCGTTGTAAATTTCTCACAAATGCTGTAAGTAGAGTGTAAATACAAATGTCAAGGAGCCCCGGAGAAAGCTTAATAGGCACCCTCTGCTCTTCCAAGATTTGTATCTACCATGTTCTCACCTAGGAGATGTCCTGATTTGTGTAATATTTAAAGTCCCAGTCAGTGGGACTGTACCAGGTAACCCTACGGTCCCTACTGCACCTGGTCTGGTATCAATTTTCCTCTGCTCGCCATCTCCTGAGATTTACTAGTTTTGGCTTTATTTCCATTTTTAGTGCAGGATGGTTTGGCCTAATTTGTCTAATGTTTGGACCGCTAAAGCCCCAGCCAGCAGCAGTTTAGGGTCAAATCACAGTTTAGGAATTTACCCAATGGCCCTATGGTTCTTACAGCACCTGGTCTGGTATTTATTTCCCCATGCTTCTGTTCCTTTTCACATTACTAATGTTGGCCTAATCTCTTCATTTCCATTTTCAATCCTGATTTGTCTAATATTTGGGCCAGCCAAATATTGACCCAGCAATTTACCAGATGACCCCGTGGACCTCTTTGGTTCTGATCTGGCATTAATTTCCCCTTTATCCTGTTCCCCTGATGTTTACTAGCATTGGCTTTATCTCTCCAGCTCCAGTTTTGTTTCAATATTTTTATTGAGTTTTCAACAGTACACGCTTGGAAGGCATACAGTCAATATAACCATCCCACTCAGGGGAGGTAAAAGATTGCAATCTGTCATACATAGAAATGCGCCTTACCCGTACCTACCCGTTAACATACTACAAAGTACTTTAGATAAGGATGGAGCAAGTGAAATGCAACAAGTTTTAGACAGCAATCTGCCCCGACCTGTACCAGGGACAGTGTGGGCCCCAGGGACTATCAGCACCCACAGCACGCACTGCCACCAGCACATCCGCCATCCCCCGGACCAAGTGCCAGATGGGATGAGGTGTGGTTTATGCTATTGAACATTTCCAAATTTGTAGGCATAGAAATATCATTGAAAACGTTTAAATCCTTGGTGTTATAAGAGGAAAAAAGGGGGAGAAGAGGGGAACCGGACTAGGGGGGTCAGGGTGGGAGGGAAGGGGGGTGTCAGGGATGGAGGGGAGGTTAGGTTAGGTTGCTCCCGCGTTCCACCAGCCACTCATCTGGTTATTGGGTAACAATCCTTATAATACCCGCGGAGGTTCCCCAGACCACGTAAACCTTATCCAGGGCTCCCATAGGGAAATTAATTTATCTGAGATTCGGGTAAATTGTTTTTTCCAGGCTTTAGCTATAGTCTGCTTAGCCGCTAGCAGATATACAAAGAGTCTGTGTTGCTTGTTAGTCAGGTCCCGGGGCTTGCAGTGCAGGAGGGCAACCCATGGGTCTCTTCTCATACTGGTTTGAAAGACCTCGTTGGCCATCCTGTACACCTGGCTCCAGAAGCGGGCCAACATGGGACAGGTCCACCATGTGTGTAAGGAGTGCCCCTCCGCACTACAGCCTCTAAAGCATGAGCTAGATTGCCCCAGAAACATCCTGCTCAGGCGACCCGGCAGCAGGCACCAGCGGAGCATTACCTTGTAGGCTGTTTCAACTGTCAGGACGTTCACGGAACATTTAGAGACATGTGACCATATCACAGCCCAACCCCTCTCCCCCGGACAGGAACCTAAGTCCTTTTCCCAGCTCCCCACATAGCCATGGGAATCTGGTTTAATTTCATTTAGTGCCGAGTAGATTGAGGATATTGATCCCCTTTGAAAAGGGTTGTTGGCGCACATTTCCTCGAAGGAGGTCCTAATCCAAAAGGAAGGTCTCAGTTTTGTCAGGGGCAGAATCCAGTGCCTTAATTGAATGTAGCGGAAGTATTCCTTATGGGGGATATCATATTTTCCTTGCAAATCTTGGAAGGACCCCCCTTGTGAGCAAGTCTGCTATTTTGTTTATGCCCCTGTTTTGCCACCATCTAAAGGCCATTCTGTTTTGTTCACCTGGAGGAAAGCTTGGGTTATCCCACAAATGTGCCAGGGGGGTGTGGGGGGACATCAAGGCAGCAGAGTACTTGACCGAGTCCCACACAGTGAGGGAATGCTTCATTAAGAGGCTCAGTGTCTTGGGTCTGAGTCTCAGGTCCATCCAGAGCAGGCTATCGATGGGTACTGGTGCGCAGTTAGGGAGTTCCAAAAATACTCACACTGGCGGATTAAGGGCAGAGTGCATGGGAACCAGTTGAGCGATCTGCGCAGCCTTGTAATATTTGAAGATATCTGGCACCCCTAACCCTCCCTGAGCTCTTTGTGCTAGCATAGTGCGTTTGGAAACCCTTGGGCGCCCCCTGGACCATATGAACGTCAGGATCCTCCTCTGCATCACCCGGAGCATGTATAGTGGAATTCTTGTGGGCAACACTCTGAAAAAATATAGCAATTTCGGTAGTATTGACATCTTGACCGCATTAATGCGGCCTATCCAGGAAACTGGATATGATTTCCAGGTTTCTAATAAGCGGGTTAGGGATTTGAATAGAGAGGGATAGTTAGCCTCATACAAGTCTGTGTATTTGGCGGAGATGCGCACCCCCAAATATGGGAGTGGTTCCGATGATCATCGAAAGGGGAAACTGGCCTTGATCCGGTCCACCACTTCCACCGGCAGGGACACGTTCAGCGCCCTCGATTTCTCGTTATTTATCGTCAAACCCGAGACCTGGGCAAACTGATTTAGAATGTTGTACAGGTTTGGGAGTGATGTGACCGGTTGGGAGATGGCGATCAATGAGTCGTCAGCGAAGAACATGGCTTTATGATGTACACCAGCTACCTCTAATCCCTTAACAGTAGAGGAGTTTCGTATTGCTATTCCCAACGGCTCCATGGCCAGGATAAAGAGGAGCAGGGATAAGGGGCATCCCTGCCGGGTTCCCCTTGAGATACTAAAAGTTCCTGAGGTAAAACCCAGGTACCGCACTCTGGCTGCTGGGGACGCATAGAGAGCGCCGACCCACTCCAAGAACTGTTGGCCAAACCCTCACTTCCGAAGTACCAACAATAGATAGTCCTAAGACAGGGAATCAAATGCCTTCTGTATGTCTAGGGAAGGCAGGAAGGCCGGG
The DNA here is from genome assembly GCA_027917425.1 of Gastrophryne carolinensis. NCBI lineage: Eukaryota > Metazoa > Chordata > Amphibia > Anura > Microhylidae > Gastrophryne > Gastrophryne carolinensis. The sequence continues at coordinate 47,905,405 of CM051244.1, read as the reverse complement.
ATGCCCCTGGAGTGGGCGTGGTGGACCAGATGCGCGACCCTCCTGACGTTATCTCCTGCCTGCCGGGATGGCACAAATCCCACCTGATCCCCATGTATAAGTTCTGCCACAAACGTGTTCATCCTAGCCGCCAAGACCTTGGCCAGTAGCTTCACGTCAATATTGATCAGGGATATTGGCCTGTAGTTCGGAATAAGCAAACTGTCCTTATCTGGTTTAGGGATCATGCAGATGTCCGCCAGTAGTGAACTAGGGCTGAGCAAGGTTTCTGCCCGGAGTCTTGGAGGTTTTCAGGGATTTAATGTCGAGAAGCACCTCGCTGGGCGTGATAGGTGCCTCCATTCTGTCTATGTAGCGCTGATCAATATTGGGTAGCTCAATGTGCAAAAAGAACTCCTCCAGCTTGGCCGTATTAGTGTTTACTGGGGCTGAGTAGAGGGTTGACAAAAAGCTCCCGGAGGCCGAAACTATTTTGTTTGGGTCTGCTGTAACTGCCCCCGTATCGAGCTTCAGTTTTATGGGCTGCCGCCTCTCGAGGTCAGTGGCCCTCAGCTTCCAGGCTAGCATTGTGTCCGGCTTATTGCCTCTCGCGTAAAATTTTTGTTTCGACCATCTGAGCCTCTTCTCTGCTTGATCGTCCAGGATTATGTTAAGTTCAGTTCTCAGCTTATCAACGGCTTTCTTATTTTTGGTGCTCGGGGCTTCCTTCCATAGTACTTGTGCACTTGTTCCATAGTACTTGAGCACGCTCAAACCTCAAGGTCAAGTCCCTTATTTTCTTTTGCCTCTCTCGCTTCTCGGCAGAGGCTATGGAAATGATATTTCCTCTCATGGTAGCCTTTTGGGCTTCCCACAGGGAGATCGGGGAGGAGACCGAGTCGGTATTGAGCATGAAATATTCCTGGAGGGCCTCTTGGATCTTAGAACAAGTGGCCTTGGTCGATAGGAGGGAGTCGTTGAGTCGCCAACTATAGGAATGCTTAGTTGTGGCCAAGAGGTCTATGGCGGCCATTACTGGGTTGTGGTCAGACCAGGTTGTACTGTAAATTCTGGAGTCAATAGTGGCAGGCAGTACTGCTTGGGGGACTAGTATATGGTCTATCCTGCAGAACGTGCCATGAGGATTGGAGTAAAATGTAAAGTCATGGGTATTGGGGTTCTTTTCCCTCCAGACATCACATAGGCTGTGAGAGTTAAAGAGGATGCGGAAGGCTGTGGACTGGCCGTCTGAGGCCAGGGGCGCTGTCACAGTTTGTCCAGCGTGACGCCTATCCTGTCCAGGGTTTAATATCAAGTTTGGGTCGCCCCCCATAATCAGGGTCCCTCCAGTGTTGTTCTGAACCACCGTCAGTAGGTGTCTGAAAAGTGTTGGGCGCGTAGTACGTGACAAGGATGAGCTCAACATCATAAAGGGTGCCCTGTAATATGAGATATCTGCCTGTGAGGTCTGAAATTTCTTTAGAACATATGAATGGGAGGTTCTTGCAAAAGGCAATCAGGACTCCTCTTTTCTTCTCTCTAGCACAAGCAAGATGCGCCAGGGGGAAATGACCACTCAGATAATTTGGTCTGGAGGAAGTGGAGAACCTGGTTTCCTGCAAGAAGATTATGTCAGCCCTGCAGGCCTTATAGTAATGGAAGGCCTTGTTGCGTTTGGCAGGAAGATTGAAGCCCTGGACATTGTGCGACACCACTTTAATGTTTAGCCCAACCATACTGACCTTGATGGTACGGGGTCACGGGTATCTGGCCTAGTGGAACGCGGGAAGTCCCAGTGGTGGGTGGGAGGGGACGGGAGGGGGTGGGGAGGTTGAGGCAGAGGTTGAAGAACATAAAAAAACATAGAAAACGTAAATGGAACAAAACTGGAGCACCTTGGGCCAGTGCGCGGTATAATACCGCCAGAGGCCCAACAGAGTTCTGCAATAGCAGAGGAAGGTCCCTCGATCGGGGCCATACGTGGTCTCACCAGGGCCATTCTGACAACTTGTCCGTCAGGGGGCAAACCCCAGGGGCATAGGACAAGACTATAAGGAAACATAAACGTAGTTAAAGTTAGACAGTCCAGCATTTAACTATATTGCTTAACTTAACACTGAACAGCACAGAACAACGCAGCTTGAATTAGAATCCCAGTTTGTGAGGGAGTTTAAGACCTAAAACCCGAAAGGTGACATTTGACGCTACCATTGGTGGACCCGTGCAGCTGCCGTCACTCCCAGAAAGTCGGGACGGGGCCTAAGGCAACGTTACTTAATACTGCAGAACTCACTTCGGGTTTCAGGCCCATCCCTCGCGGGCAAATCAATATGGTGTCCCTACGGGCATACCGCCACCACGGAGGCCCGATCTGGGTCACCTGGGTCATGCCCGACTAAGTCAGCCCGAATCCCCTCGACTATTGGGGTATCACCCCCGATCCCCCCAGTCAGCATCTTGGGGGGCCCCACCACAGCAGGACCAGGCCAACCAGGGAGGGGGGAGAGGGCGAGACCAGACAGAAGGCCAGCCAAGCGTCCCCCGGGGGTCAGCCCCCCCAAAAGAGGCGGCGCGGCTGCTAACGGCAGAAAACATATGAAAACATGGTACGGCAGTGCAGCTTAATTCTAAGTTATGTCGTGTACATGAACTTCAAACTATAAGGTCGATGAATGACGCACCGCCGCCAACGAATCGCGTCACACAACATAGCACAGGCTGTAGGCCCAATCACCTATGGATAAATTAACTTGGCGACCCGACAGGCACACCGCAGTCGCGGAGGCAACCATTGGGTGTCCTCCCCCCAAGGGGGGCAAACAAATATGTAACAAGGGCCTAGTAATCAATTGTAAATTTAGCTCTAAACTTCAAATTGTACCCGTAAAGGGAAAGTCCTCAGGGACTGAACCTGTTACCATTCCGGCTCTCCATCTCCAGTTTCAATGCAGGATATGTTGTCTTGATTTGTATAATGTTTGGACTGTTATAGTCCCAGCCCCATGGGGAAACTGGTGCCAAATATGGGGCATATTGCTCTCGGACATCCAGATTGCCCCTAGCCCCAGATTTGTCCCTGGCTAAAGAGCACTGGTGTAGGTTGGTAGATGTTTTTACATAAGGCACATGAGGGTATGTAGCCAATGTGGTAGTATCCAGCACCTAACCACATGAGAAAAAAATGACTGAGGTTGGACATATGGCCTGAGTTGTTAACACTCAGACATGTGAGGGTGAGTTCAGGATGCAGGCCTTGTGGGAGTAAGTGGGGCTAGCGTTTATGTAAGAGTACCTTTTTCGGGGAGGGGGGGGGGTTGCCAACCTGAATAAGGGGAGGGGGGAAATGCCACACTGCCTATGGGAATGGGAGGGGGGTGCCACTCTGCCTATGGGGAATGGGAGGGGGGAATGCCACACTGCCTATGGGAATGGGAGTAGGGTGCCACACAGCCTATGGGAAATGGGATGGGAATGCCACTCTGCCTATGGGGAATGGGAGGGGGGAATGCCCACTGCCTATAGGGAATGGAAGCAGGGTGCCAAACAGCCTATGGGGAATGGGATGGGGATGCCACTCTGCCTATGGGGAATGGGAGGGGGGATGCCACACTGTCTATGAGAATGGGATGAAGGGGATGCCAAACTGCCTATAGGAATGGGATGGGGGGAATGGCACATTGTCTATGAGATGGGGGGGGGGGATGGCACACTGCCAATGGGAATGAGATGGGGGGAATGGCACACTGCCAATGGAAATGAGATGGGGGGAATGCCACACTGGCCATAGGAAAAGGAATGGGGGAATGCCACACTGCCTGTAATGGGGAGTTTTAGCACAACATTTGGTTTATAATATTTTTTTCTTTTTTTGCCTCATGTTCCTCTTTCTGTCTATCTTTGCCCCTCCTTTCCTTTCTCTTTTCCCAGGACTCATCCTTACCATCTCCATCATTGCTGTCAGTCTTCCTCCGATCCACAACGTCTTCTTTACTGCCGCTACTGCTGACAGACATCCTCTGGTCCTGAGCTGCCACTGATGGCCCTCTATTCCTCTCCACCTCTCTATTGTTGCTAATAATCCTCTAGTCCTAAGGCCAGCCATGAGCAGGTCTGCACATGGGACACCCAACTCACCAGCCACCAGACCACCAGAGAATGGTCCCTCAAACCTGTCCAAGCCTGAGTGGGCTCTTGAAGGGTTATTCTACTTTTGTAAGCATTTTAAAATGTCAGTTATTGTGTGCCAAATTTATGTCCTCAAGATGACGAAATGATCTGTTAATCTCTTTTCTTTTTTATTAGTTTGCAACGCTGTGTTATATATAGAAACTGTTTTTCTCTAGCATCAATGTGTTAACCTTACCAATGGTAAACCAAAGTGGTATGTTTTGTGTACAGAGCAGAGACATCCTGACTCTAGCTTGCTAATCATCTGATTGGCTGCACATACCTGAGCTCACAGGTCTAACCCTGCTCTTATTCAGCCTCTTTAGATCAGAGGATCACAGTCTTGTGTTCCAGTAGCTAAAGGGTTACTGGCAGCATTCTCATCTGGGGTCATTACGTCTGCCTGATTTTTTAAAGTTTGCCCTTCAGTGGAGGGATTCTGGGATTTCTAGTAAGCGGCTATACTTAAGGGCTTTAGTGAGGCTGATATGTAAATCACAGGTCTGGGGGCACAATCCTAACACAAATGTTTATTTTACACCCCAGAAGTTGAAAACAATAAGGAAGAACACCAAAAACCTGACAAATAGGGAGTTTTCCTTTAAGGAGACCAGGGGTGACTCAACAAAGAAGCTATTGGCATTGAGTCTAAAGACTTAACTTACCCTAATACCTGTAGCATGGGGTATCCTGATTTGGGCATGAAACTTAATTCCAATGACTTACCACCGCAGACCAATAAGGTTCGCTGTGAACATACTTTCTTACTATATTAATTCTAATAATATTTAAAGGGTAAGTCCACTTTCGATGGAATATTTAAAAGTGTATACCGTATTTTCTGCACTATAAGATGCACTATTTTCCCCAAAAGTGTGTGGGGGGGTCAGTGTGTCTTATCGCTCAAATGTAAAAAATGAAAACAAACAAAACAAGTGAAAGGAAAGGTATACTTACATGAGTCTCATGCCTGCTCCGCAGCCACCGGGAGGCCAGCGGACGGAGGTGCAGTGGGCAGCCTCTCTGGCTACCGCACATTGACACAAACACTCGGGTCTGTGTAGCAGGTGGGTGTGGCCTGCATCTGCGTCCATTGTCCTCAATTAATCCTGGCGCATTCCAAGTCCCCCCGCCGGCCCGAGAAGTAGCAGCAGCAGCCAGAGCGGGGACAGCGGGCAGGGTTCATTTACCCTGCCCGTCCTCCCACTGCTCCTCCATCGGCTGGCCAACCAGTGGCTGTGGCACTGGTGCAAGACCCATGTAAATATACCTTTTTTTCTGCCACACACATATGAGAAATGGGAGGGAGGAATGCCACACTGCCCATATGGGAAATGGAAGGGAGGAATGCCACAGTGCCTATATGGGGAATGGGAGGCAGGGATACCACTCTGCCTATATGGGAATGGGAGGGAGGAATGCCACACTGCCTATATGGGGAATGGAAGGGAGGAATGCCACAGTGCCTATATGGGGAATGGGAGGGAGGGATACCACTCTGCCTATATGGGAATGGGAGGGAGGAATGCCACACTGCCTATATGGGGAATGGGAGGGGGAATGCCACACTGCCTATATGGGGAATGGGAGGGAGGGATACCACTCTGCCTATATGGGAATGGGAGGGAGGAATGCCACACTGCCTATATGGGGAATGGGAGGGAGGGATACCACTCTGCCTATATGGGAATGGAAGGGAGGAATGCCACACTGCCTATATGGGAATGAGAAGGGGGAATGCCACACTGCCTATGGGAATGGGAGGGAGGAATGCCACACTGCCTATATGGGGAATGGGAGGGGGGAATGCCACACTGCCTATATGGGAATGGAAGGGAGGAATGCCACACTGCCTATATGGGAATGAGAAGGGGGAATGCCACACTGCCTATGGGAATGGGAGGGAGGAATGCCACACTGCCTATATGGGGAATGGGAGGGGGGAATGCCACACTGCCTATATGGGAATGGGAGGGAGGAATGCCACACTGCCTATATGGGAATGAGAAGGGGGAATGCCACACTGCCTATGGGAATGGGAGGGAGGAATGCCACACTGCCTATATGGGGAATGGGAGGGGGGAATGCCACACTGCATATATGGGAAATGGGAGGGAGGGATATCACTCTGCCTATATGGGAATGGGAGGGAGAAATGCCACACTGCCTATATGGGAATGGGAGGGGGGAATGCCACACTGCATATATGGGAAATGGGAGGGAGGGATATCACTCTGCCTATATGGGGAATGGGAGGGAGAAATGCCACACTGCCTATATGGGAATGGGAGGGAGGAATGCCACACTGCCTATATGGGGAATGGGAGGGGGGAATGCCACACTGCATATATGGGAAATGGGAGGGAGGGATATCACTCTGCCTATATGGGAATGGGAGGGAGAAATGCCACACTGCCTATATGGGAATGGGAGGGAGGAATGCCACACTGCCTATATGGGGAATGGGAGGGGGGAATGCCACACTGCATATATGGGAAATGGGAGGGAGGGATATCACTCTGCCTATATGGGAATGGGAGGAAGGAATGCCACATTGCCTATATGGGAATGAGAAGGGGGAATGCCACACTGCCTATGGGAATGGGAGGGAGGAATGCCACACTGCCTATATGGGAATGGGAGGGAGGGATACCACACTGCCTATGTGGGAATGGGAGGGAGGAATGCCACACTGCCTATATGGGAATGGAAGGGAGGGATACCACACTGCATATATGGGGAATGGGAGGGAGGGATACCACACTGCCTATATGGGAATGGGAGGGGAATTCCACACTGCCTATATGGGAATGGGAGGGAGGGATACCACACTGCCTATATGGGAAATGGGAGGGAGGAATGCCACACTGCCTATATGGGAAATGGGAGGGAGGAATGCCACACTGCCTATATGGGAAATGGGAGGGAGGGACACCACACTGCCTATATGGGAAATGGAAGGGCGGGATACCACACTGTCTATATGGGAATGGGGGGGAGGGATACCACACTGCCTATATGGGGAATGGAAGGGCGGGATACCACACTGTCTATATGGGAATGGGGGGGAGGGATACCACACTGCCTATATGGGGAATGGGAGGGGGGGATACCACACTGTCTATATGGGAATGGGGGGGAGGGATACCACACTGCCTATATGGGGAATGGGAGGGGGGAATGCCACACTGCCTATGGAGAATGGGATGGAGGGAATGCCTCACTGCCTGTAATGGGGAATTTTAGCACAACATTGGTTTAGAATATTTTATTTTCTTATTTTTCTCCTCAAAAATATTGTGCACGGCACCCCTGGAAGAGCCAAAAAAAATCTCCAATTTTTACATGTTTTTTTAGTTTGGAATTGGAAAAAGATACACACAAAATTTCCCCGGGCAAGAAAAGGCTGAATTGCAAGAGAGGGAAAAATGTGCAAGAACTGGAATTTTCATGGGAAAAACTGGTGAAAAAGTGACTCTAATTGTGTGGAATTACCAAACTAGAGTCATTCCAACAAAAAAAGATAAACACACTAGAAAAAAATAAACTAAGTCTACAAAATCTCAATTAAAAAATATTAAAAACCACTTAAAATACATATACAGCTACCAATGTCAAGTTATTGGCATACAATATACTGAATAATTCAATTAATTTATTTGGGGTGCCCTTCGCTGTGAAACCCCCATTACTCCTAGAGCCAATGTTGGTAATAATACATTAGTTTAAGTTTGGTCTTTGCACTATGCACTACTTTTTGGGGAGTTCCATAATAACACAAAAAAAAACCTGCGGCTCCAGTACACCGCACAAATAGGGTATAAACCCAGAAGGAACCACTCACCCCTTATAAATCATTCAAATGATAACATCTATAATTCATAACAATCCTCTTTAATTCATCATGAATAAAAAAAAACATACAATACAGTACAATCAAGGAGCGACCTAATTGATCCCCATTATCCATACTAAAACTACAAAGTCGTTCCCCTCCATAATAAATCCTACCATCAAATACCTAATAAGTGCCAATGTGCAACAACAAAAGTGCTAAGTGCCAAAAGTAGCATATATACAAAATATGCAAACTGAACAAGGTAAACATCAGGGATAAGATCCCCTCTTGCTGGATGATCAATGTTCAACCACCCATTTTTTGGGGAGTTCATACAACCTCCAAAGTGTACATACAATATTTTATCTCAATAGGGAGGCAACAAAGACCCCACTACCATGAATTGTAGTCATGGAGAAAACAGATATTTTAAAGCGAACCACTGGATACTGTCTCCCCACAGCTTGTACTCAATAGAGAAGCAGTGAAGTCTCCCTGCCATGTCTCCCTACCATGCGTTGAATAGCCACAGGATCCTAAGTGGATTTTTCCCTAATTAGAGGGTTTTTACTCATTATTTAAGGCAGCTAAATTAAACCTGACCTGAGTCTCTCCTTAAGTAGCTTGTCCTCTCTGTACAGTGCCTTCAAGTCTTATCCCCCCCATACAGCCGCTTCTTGTGCTGAAGAGGATTTTTAGCCCAAATTCTAGTGGAAGACCCTGATGTTTTTTTTTTTTCATTAAAGAACACTGCCAGTGTCTTCTTAACTTCCCACTCTGGCTTCCTTCCCCTGGCACTGAGGCAGGACGGGGGTTACAAAACAAAAGGTCTGGGATGCAATGCAGTTCCCCAGCTGTCTTCGGCCATGAGCACAGCCACCTTGAAGAGATGCATCTTGGGGCAGGATTTAGGATAGGTAGACAAGTGGGTGGGTAGGCATGTAGATACATAGGTCAGTAGGTGGGTAGGTAAGTAGGCAGGTATATAGTTGGATAAGTATGTGGGTAAGTTGGAAGGCTGATAAGTGGATAGGTAGGTGGAAGGGCAGGTAGAGGTGTAGGCAAGAGGGCAGGCAGGTAGGTGAGTGGGCGACTGCCACCTCCACTCAAGGGTGAGATGATTCTGCCTTTGTACCGGGGCTGCCAGATGCCACTCCAGGTCCTGGGTAGGAAGGTGGTGGGCAGTTATGTAGGTAGGTGGTGTTGCAGATTGTGAGTGATTGGTGCAGTGAAGTCGAATCCAGATAGACATTAGTGGTGTAACAGGAACTGGCTTTACTGGAACAGGTGTGCAGTAAGAAAATGTCATCTTATATGATGGATAACAGGAAAAAGAAGTCATAGAGCACATAGAGTCACAGAGCACAGCTGAATATACAGTACTACAGTTAAGCATACTTAATAGTGACATCTAGTGTCTTAACTGTAAACTGCATTAAATCTAGCAAAAGTCACTCCAACAATAGACAAGCTAGAAGTTGTTGTAACACCCCTTATCAACAGCTGAGGTTTAGTCTGTTAAACCAAAATCTTTTTTGTAAGCATTGAGTGGCTTTCAGTGGTCAGGGGCTTGGTAAGGATATCTGCTGTTATTCTCAGTAGGGCAATAAAATAACTCAAGAAGTCCCTGTTTGCGAAGTTCCTCCTCGGTCTCAAAATGCTGATTCAGAGTTTGCAGTATTTCTGCTTCTTCCCGTTCTTGCTCAAAACAAATCAGGATATCATCCACATAAATAATCACATAGATCCATCTGTTTGCTAATGTCTTTGTGTTTAACCAGGGGTCTGCTTTACTCCTCAGAAAGTCCTCATGTATAAACACTTCATTTATTTTCACATTCCATGATCCATTCCTGATCATTATCAGTTTTCTTTTCTGTTCTTATTTCCACAGTTGTAATCACAATATCTCTCAAATCTTAATCAAAGGTTATACTGTTGATAATGGTAACCTTGTCTGTTTTTATCACTGAATCCCTTCAAATGCTCTATCTGAAGTTTAGTCCATTTCTCCTTTGGAATGTATATGAATCCTTTGCATCAAAAACTCTTAGGTGTGTTACACTTGGCCGCTTCCCGTTTTGCCCTGGTGTGTATGTCTTCTAAAGCTATATTCCATTCTGTACTTTGTGTCCTGTGAATTCACCTCCATTATCACTCTGAAGTATGAGAGGTGTGCTCTGAAACTTGTTACTTGTCTTTAGTACATAGGCCTGTAATTTGTCAAGAATTTCACTCTTGTGTTGCATTAGGCAAATGACTGGGTGTCTTGAATAGTTATTTATGAAAGTCACTATGTACCTGTTGCCTCCAGGTGTGGGTGGGTTTAAGGGACCACTGTGGCCAAATGGTCTTGAAGCTCTATTCTAACTGACTTTAGGAAGTGTTGCTCTTGTAGTTTTGGATTTGATGCAGCATCCACATTTTTACAGCAACTATGCTAGGGGGATACTGATAGATCCTTTGTCAGATTCCTCTTTTGTAGTTCCTGTATGTATTCCGTGTGTCTGTGACCTAAACACCTGTGCCACATGTGCTTATGGGTGCATAGTCTCACCTTTTCCTCCACTGTGTTGAGGTGATGTAGATGGTCACCCAGCTTGGCACTTGCTATGGTCTGCTTGCCATCCAGGATAGAACAATTGCTACTCTGAGTCCTTTTACAGTGAGCCCTTTGGCTGCCAGGCGCTTCACAGATAAGAGTCCTCCTTCAAGATCAGGAACATGAAGTTCATCCTTCACTGGTATGGCTAAATTGTGTCCAGCATCATTGGGGCTTACAAGAGTTTCATGCCCATATCCCTTTGCATGTATTTTATTTCCATCTGCAAGGTAGTATGTTTGTTATTCTGATCAAGGTCTGTGAAAATGCTTCTTTCACTTGTCATGTGACTGGTTGCTCCCGAGTCAATGTACCAACCTTAAAAAGTATGGTTGCCTGTCACTTTAAATGTGGCACTCCAGTTCCCTTCACATGGATCAGAGATAGCGGCTTTGATTTTCTGTTTAATATAAAATAGATTGAAGAATGTTGCATCAAATCCAAAGCTACAAGGGCAACACTTCCTAAAGTCAGTGAGAATAGAGCTTTAAGACCACTTGACCTAGTTCACAGTGATATATGTGGTCCCTTAAACCCACCTCACCTGTAGGCAACAGGTGCATAGTGACTTTCATAGATGCCTATTTGCGATACACAGTCACTTACCTAATGCAATACAAGAGTATTGACAAATTACAGGACTACGTAGTAAAGACAAGTAACTAATTTCAGAGGAAACCTCTCATAATTCTGAGTGACAATGGAGGTAAATTCACAGGACACATAGTACAAGAGCCCCCAAAGCAGAACGGAATAGGGCATCAAAAGGCAGTGTCATATACAGCAGAGCAAAATGGGGTTGCTGAAAGAAAGTACAGAACTCACGCATGCTGACAGATTCTGGACTACCACAAAAATACTGGGGTGAGGCAGCAATGACAGCCACTTATTTGCAGAACAGGCGCTTTTCTAGAACAGTGGAGAAAACTCCATATGAACTGAACAGCAGATGTCCTTACAAAGGCTCTTACTGCTGAAAGACATTCAATGCTTACAAAGAAGTTATGTTTAATAGACTAAGCCTCAGCTTAGTTCTAGCTTAGTCTATTGCTGGAGTAACTTTTGCTAGATTTAATGCAGCTTACAGTTAGAACACTAGATGTCACTGTTACCTATGTTTAACTGTGGTCTCTCTATGCATTTTAATGATGTGTTATATTTCCTGTATATTCAGCTGAGCTCTATGACTTCTTTTTCCTGTCTGTGTTAGCCACCATGTTAAGGTGACACTTTCATACTGCATGCATGTTCCAGTAAAGCCAGTTCCTGTTACACTGCAAATGTCTATCTGGATTTGACTCTGCTGCCTGCAGCACCAACACTCTGCAACAATAACAACTACACACATCATAAGAATTGTAATAGCAATAAGCAATAAGCTGTCATTGCAGCACAGGCTGGAATAACAGCCTATTATTCCAGCCTGGAAAAGCAGAATGGTACGTTCAAAATCTGTCACCCTGCAGAAACCAGGCTTGTCTGAAATTTTTTGATGTGGGGTGTATAAGTGGCCCCTCCTCTTGTCAGGGATGGATTGGCCATAGGGAGCATTGGGGGAATTAGGTGCGGGAGCACTGCTGTCATATACCTATTTCTATAGAAAAAAGCTGATGTAATATGTAAAATGTCATATGTCAAGCATTGAAACCATAGCTATGGAATGTAATTTATGTTGAGAGAAGTGATGTCATTCTCAGACAAAGGTTACATATCTGCAGAGTAGTGATGTCATTTTTTTTAGAATTGCAAAATTTAATTCATTTATCGAAAAGCTCAATTTTTGGGGGGTAAAATGAAGCCCATTTGAAAAATAATTTAATATTGGACAGAATATAATTGGAGAGTGATGTAATATGTGAATGCAGAGTTGCATATAAACTTTAACAGGATAAGGGTGATAATTCATTAAGATTCATGTCACTACAACATTTTATATACTGTACTGGACAGTTGTGATTTTATTGGCACAAACTATAATACCCAAATAGATAGCAGTGATGTAAGTATATTATCTATTAATACAGTTCATATAACTACTGTAAAATATATTAATATAATATGCATTCTGTAAGAGTGCGCTCTCTAAAGACTGACTATTGTGGCATGGCTGATTATTGTGTTGTATTTTATAGGTGGAAATTAGAGATGAGCGAACCGGTTCGGACGAACCGGAATTCGCTCTGAATTTCAGGAAATATTCGATTCGGCACGAACCCAAATATTTTGTGGTTCGTGCCGATCGAATTTTGCCTGAAATAAAAAAAAAAAAAATGCCGGCATGGTGAGAGCCGGCCGGCGGGCCGGTAAAGCCGGCCGGCCCGCTCCCACCATGCCGGCATTTAAAAAACAAAACAAAAAAAAAAAAAAAACATTTTTGCCGGCATGGTGGGAGCGGGCCGGCATTTCAAAAAAAAGCAAACACTTACCTGCAGGTCCGGAGCGTGGAGGCCGGCGCCGCTCTCAGCTGTCATCTGAGGGCGCGTCATCAGAGCCGCCCGCTCCCACCATGCCGGCAAAAATGCTTTTTTTTTTTTTTTTTTTTGTTTTTTAAATGCCGGCATGGTGGGAGCGGGCCGGCCGGCTTTACCGGCCCGCCGGCCGGCTCCCACCATGCCGGCATTTATGATGGGGAACTTCGTAAAAGTTCGATTCGGCCGAACCCGAATTTCTTTGTGAAATTCGGCGAATCGGCCGAATCGAACTTTTCAAAAGTTCGCTCATCTCTAGTGGAAATCTCTGCATAAAACATTGAAGGTATACCCTTGTGAAATGGCATCCTTTTATTTTAATAAATAATACATATGAGCAATAGTTATTTTATTGTTGTAATTTTTATATAATGACTATGGCCCTTATTTAACAAGGGATAGCGCCAGGTAGCGAATGGTGAGCGAACGGTAATGACGCTCACCGCCACGAGAACGCCGGCTCCCCTCCGCAATCACACATTTATCAAGCCGATCCTGCTTAGCGACTGACAGAGCACCAGATAGCGAATCATTCATCATTATTCCAGCCTCACCCCACAGCGCCAGCGAGCGACCTTGAACAGCGACAGGTATGACCTCTCGCTACCTGGCGCTCTCCAATGCATTTCAATGGAGCAATCTTTAAATATTCTTAATTAATTGCTATTAATGTTTTTTTTTTTTTTTTTTAAATGTCAAAAATTCTGTGACCACTTCTGCAATGTTAGATATTTTTTTAAAGGTAAAAAAAAAAATTGTGCAGAATTGATATTACAGGTCTGATATTAATGTATTCATATTACCAAATGTTTTGAAAAACATGTTTTTTTTTTTTCAAAAAATATGGTTGTTTGGGGGTTAAAAAACTACTTTTAACCCATCGCCGCCAGCGCTCTGGGGTTTAAACAAGCATTTCACAGCGCGAGAATTTTTGGAGCGTGATTTGTTAATGAATATGCTGGGAGCCGTTCGCTATGGCCATTCGCTGTCATGCGCTCCCATACAGCGCGGAACCTGTCAAACAGCGACTCCTAACCCCGTATTCAACATTACCGCACACCGACGGGGTCGCTGTCAACAGCCGAACAACGGCCAAGCACAGTGAATACTAGCGGGCGCTGTGAAAATAACGCTACTGTCGCTCATCTGTCGCTACCTGGCGCTATTAATGAATCAGCCTCCCCGTTTCGTGAGAAGTAACACAATTCACATAATATTTAATATATATGTACATTTGTGATATTACTGTAACATGAAAAGTATTTAAAGGTCAGTGATGTCAGTACTGTAGTATTTACTATATTTGGACTATTGAAATTTAATAATTATTATTATTGTAATATACAATATATTTAGAGACCAGTAATGTAAAAAATGTAGCATAACGGATAGTTGGACAATTGTGATATTATTATTATATACACTATACTATATACACAAATATAGTACAGTATATTCTACAGTTCTGGCATCACTGTTCACTAAATAATTACATACTGTAAATATTTAGAGTACAGTAATGTCATTATTGTATTATATTCTATATTTGGAAAGTTGTGATATTATTATTACAGTAATATAGGATATATTTCTAGAATGATGATGTCAGTACTGAAATATAAATATTATATTTAGACAGCTGTGGTATTTATTGGAAAATAAAATGTGCTGATGTCAGTATTGTAATATATAGTATACTATAGTTAGAAAATTGTGATATTGTTATTACTATTATTATAAAATATTAGGTATTTAGAGACTGATGATGTCAGTACTGAAATATAATATATAATAATATAATTAAGACAGCTGTGATAATATTGTTGTAAAATATTATGCATTTAGAGTGTGCTGATGGCAGTACTGTAATATATATATATATATATATATATATATATATATATATATACTGTACAACATTTAGACAGCTGTGATATCATTATTGTAAAATATGAGACGTTTAGAGATTGATGGTGTCAGTATTGAAATACTGTATACATCATATTTAAACAGCTGGGGAAATATTGCTGTAAATTATAATGCATTTAGAGAGCACTCATGCCAGTACTGTAATATATATATATATATATATATATATATATATATATATATATTACAATATTTAGACAGCTATGATATCTTTATTGTAAATTATGAGACATTTAGAGATTGATGATGTCAGTATTGAAATATATACTATATTTAGGTAGCTGTGATATTGTTGGGAAAGATAACATATTGCAATATATATATCAGTATATTTAGACATTTGTGATAATATTAATGTAAATGATAATACTTTTCTGGATGCAGTGATGTAAATACTGTAATATAAACTATATTTGGTTGTAATATATATATTGTGAAAATAATGCATTTAGAAAGCAGTGGTGTCAGTACTGTAATATATGTTATATTTGGACATTTGCGGTATATTATAATTGCCAAATACTACATATTTAGAGAGTTGTTGCGTATTGTAATATCTACTATATTTAGACAGTTGCAGTATTATCATTGTAAATTATAATGCATTTCTGAGTACTGGGTAGTGATGTCAGTATGTGTGAGACTAGTATTGTAAAAAAAGAATGTATTTTGAAGATGGTGATCTGAATATGGTAATATTATATTTGGACACTTATATTGATATATTGATATTGCTGAAAAATATAAAATATTTACAGAGCTTTGATGTGATTATTGTAATATATACTAAATTTAGACATTTGGAATATTATTCTTGTAGAATATAATGCATTCAGAGAGCAGTGATGCTAGTACTGTAATAAATAATATAATTGAACAGTTGCAATATTTTTATTATTGTAAAATATACTGTATGTTGCGGCAGGGATGTCAATTTTAGGAATACGATATATATATATATATATATATATATATATATATATATATATATAGACATCAAAGATTTTTCTCCTTTCAAAGTAAAATGTGAAAGTGTGAAATGTGTTTTAAAACACATTTTATGTATAATACAATATATTCGTAGACTGATGATGTCACATTTAAAAGAATATAACATTTAGAAGACCTTTTTTTAAATTTTTTTCCCCGATTAAGGGAGTGTGACCCCCCCCCCCTCCCATTGGCAAGCATACCCGTTGGCGTGATGGAGTGGTATTCAAATCAACAACAATTTCTGCTATTGTTTCAAAAATACCTCTGCTCCCGGGAGATCGGTGAGAGTGTAGACCACCTCGAGGCCACTGTCACAAAATACACTGTCCAGGTTTAAACATACGCCCGACCTGTCACAAATACTCAGACGCCAAACAGAGCTGCTCCACTGCTCCAGCCATTATAGAAAGGTTCACCCTAAAACAACAATATACGTATAAAATGTACAACCAAAATATATCTAATCGCACAAATAATCAGTCATCACACCACTACCAGAAGCTGCCATTATACCCCCACATCTCCCGTCTGGTCGTGACTTTTATTCCTTCTTTTTTTTAATATACATGGGCTTTTATTTGGTACTGTACATTATAGTTAGAAAAATATATTACACTTGTACATACAGACCTACCTCTTTGTCTATAATTTTATTATTTATTATAAGCCTGAAGTCAAACTCACAGGCTGATTTATCACTAACGCCAGGTAGCGACAGATGAGCGTCTGTAGCAGGCATTTTCAGAGCGCCCGCTAGTAGTCGCAGTGCTCAGCCGTGAGTTGCTACTTCATAGCGACTCAGTCGCTGTTCAGTAATGTTGAATACATTGTGAGGAGTCGATATTTGACCAGTACAGCGCTGTATAGGAGCGCATGGTAGCGACTGCTCATAGCGACCGACTCACACCATATTCAGTAAAAAAACAGCCTCACAAATCTCTGGAGCTGAAAAATGCTTGTTTGAAGCCCAGAGTGCAGGAGGCGGTGTGTTTAAAGTCTGTTTACCAGCATGTATCCACTAGTAACAAAGCGAAAACATATGGAATTACATTGTAGCAACATTGTAACATGAACACTTTAATGCCAGACCTGTAATGTCATTTCTGAAGAAATATATAAAAAATGAAAAAAAAAACTGCTTTTTCAACGGCAGGAGGGGGTCACAGAATTTTGATTGTGATTTTTTTAAAAAAACAAAAAAACAAATACCTTGTTTAAAGAGAAGAAAAGGTTTGTCCATTGAAATGCATGGGAGAGCGACAGGTAGCAAGAGGTCATACCTGGCGCTGTGCAAGGCTGAACGCTGGTGCTGTTCGCTGAGACTGTGAAAATGATGAATCAGACGCTACATGGCGCTATCCCAGTCGCTAAACAGATTCTGCTTGATAAATGTGTAATTGCGTGCCATGTCCGGCGTTCACCAGTTGCTCCCTGTCGCTACCTGTCATTAACCAGCCACTACCTGACGCTATCCCTTCTTAAATAAGGGCCTCAGTCTATGGGGGAAGTCCCATTCTTTTATTCCTTAAAAAAAACTTTCGCAACATTCCTCGCATAGGTAACCCAGGGCTCGGAGCCTCATCTGCACTGGTCCAGGTTACTCGAGGGACATGGGTGGCCATGCGACCACATTTAGAGCATGGTCATGAAAATTGGAAAGGAAAGGAGGCGTGCTGCAGGAAATGGAGGAGTGGTACATGGGACAGGCTTCTGGTGAGCTCCTTTATGCCTTATTAATGCCACTTCCTGGACAGTCCCTTTAAACCGGGGGTGCCCCGCTGTGTGAAACCCCCCAGGGCATCCAAAAATGTACCTTCGTTCCTGGTCCAATGGCACATGAGTGAGTATCAGCTGTATCCCCGCTATCCCTTTAGCAGTGCACGTGCCTGGCATTTGTTAATGGCTGCGGGGGAGTGAGGGATGCGGCCATCAGTATGCTTGGATCCGCTCACATTAGACAAGCTCTTGGTTGAAGGGGCTCGGATCCAAGGGCGCTGATTGGATGAGCGGCCGTGCATGCGCCGTAGGACCGGGAAGAGGAGAGTTCGTTCAGGCGAACTGGGGGGTTTCACCCAGCGGGGCATCCACAATTGGGGTGCCAAGGGGCAAGAACCAAAACCCAGGATAGTCAAAATCTGGGGTTTTGGTCCACTTTAACTCTTTATGACATGGTTAGCGGTCCAAAGGAGTAGGAGGACTATGCCGATGAGCCTCCAAGCCACGGCTTACCAGCCCTTATGCTAGGTTCCTTGGGCTAGTAACCCAGGGGGATAGGAAAACACATTTAGGGGGACACATTTTTTTAAAGGATAAAACAGGGGGATTTTTCTTCCATAGACTTTGGCTTCTGGAAAGGAGGAGCAAACATTGGAGCCCTTCTACAGCTTCTGCAGCACATTGCAGAAAATGGAGGAGAGGCACAAAGGACAGGTTTTCAGTGAACCCCCTGCTGCCCTATTATTGCCAGGGGGATAGGAAAACACATTTAGTGGGACACATTTTTATAATGGATAAAAGAGGGAATTTTCTCCCACAGACTGAGTTTGGCTTCTGGAAAGGAGGTGCAAACTTTGGAGCCCTGCTACAGCTTCTGCATCACATGAGAAAGGCCCCTGCTGCCTTTTTATTGCCATTGGCTGAACTGCCTCTCTTTGTGAATTAGTTGGGGGGGCCAAAGGTGTAGTCGGGTACAGTACTGGACCTGTGCTAATCGGTCTCCGCACCAGGGGTTACCAGCACCTATACTAGGTGCACCGAGCTACTGACCCAGGGAAATAGGAAAACACATTTAGAGAGCCCCCCTTTTTTTAAAGAATAACAGAAGTGAACTTTTTTTAGACTGATTCAGGAAAGGAGGAGCAAACTTTGAAGTCCTGCTATGGCATCTGCAGCACATCGCAGGAAATGGGGTAAAGGCACGTGTGACAGGTGAGCTACTTGCGACTTTATTATTGCAATTGCCTGGACCGTGCCTCGAAAGTTAAAAAAACACTGTTAGCCAGCCTATAACCAGTCCATGATATCCCTGCTAAGCTCCCCCCTTATTCTTCCCAGAGAATCAATTGCTCTCCATGGCTGAAGAGAGGAGGGGGCTAAAACATGCCTGGACGGGAGCTTCTTCAACTGTTTGTTTTTTTACTTTAACCTCTAATAATGGGTCTAAAGGGCATTTACACCAATTTAATGGTAGGGGTCTGGCCAGTGGGTGGATTGCTGTTACCACCCTTGTTGGCCATGGGCCCCAGTGCCCCAGGAAGAGACCTGCAGAAGGGCATAGGGGCTGGTAACTTTCCAGGGCCTGGGGTGTTTAGCCTCTAACCATTGCACTTGCTTAGCTAGACACTCTTGGCTACACCATAACACCGCTATTAATCCCTTCAAATTCACTGCACTGGATCGACTACACCCCCCATGTTAGGGGAGGGAAATAGACAAGTCCCTACTACAAAGGGAAACTTAAAGCAGATTAAAACCCACAGAGATTGTAAAATACATTTGGCCAATACTCCCCTATTAGGGTGTAGAACTAGAATGGATATTTTCCCTTTTTGAATCATCCTGGAAAACTTTTTTTTGCTGTCCCACTCTGTAAGATGGCAGGTGATCAGCCATTACATCGGTGTGGCAATGACATAATTGCCACACACAACAATAGCAATAAATGGAGGAGGCGGAGCTTTACAGCTAAAACCAGCGCCATTATCTAGGATTAGAGTGAAGTAGGGGTAATAAAAATTGTCGAAAGATGCTCCTCATGGGGGGAACAATTCAGGGGATGCTAGATAAAAATGTGGGTTTTGGTCTGCTTTAATTCATTCTTACCCTAAGGGCTTATAAACCAGGTCTCAATGACCACATAAACTTTGCCTGTTACCTATACATGCACCTTAATCCCACACAATACATTATCCCAATTTAGGTCCCCTTGAAGCCATCTTTATGCTATTCTAATGAAGGTCCCCTCTTTCAGGGGCGAGAGGATTTCAGCCATTCCAACCTAAGCCCAAACGCGGTCCTGACTGGGCTACCCATAGTAATCACCTGCGTCCGGCAAGGGAGGGGTGTGCGACAGTCAGAAGGCGGCTCATAACATTAACTGGCACCAGGAACTTTTCCCTAGTTCCGTGATACCTATTCCACCACTCACACTACTTGCCGGTCCTGCCAATATGTACATCTCTCCCCGTCACCCCGGTAATGTAGGGCGACGCACCGTCCTGTAACCCCAGGCGGTGCGATCGCGTGGTGACACAACGCCCTCCAACATCCAGTGACACGTAAGTCGATACCCCATAGAACTCTTGTAAAATGGAACATTCGTAGAATGATGCCCCCTACGAGCCAGGCTATGCAGACCAAAAGTCACTTGTGACTTTTGATCCACTTTAAGGTATTTTTATTTTAGGTTTGCTTTAATGAGGAACAAAACCTGGGAATTTGACTTTCCCGGGTTTGTTTAGTGCCCCCAGGGCATCCTGAATAGGGGGTGCCCTGCTGTTTTAAACCCCCAAGTTCGCCCAGTTAAACTCACCTCTCCTCAATCCAACGGCGCATGCGCTCCCATCCAATCAGAGCCCTTTGCCATGTTTAGATCCTTTTCCTTGCGGAGTGCACGCTCCTGCACCAGTCTATCTGAATTGAAAACAATCAGAGCCCTTTGCCAAAAGGTAAACTGCTCTACGAGCGGCTGCACATGCGCCAGCGGACCGGGGAAAGGTGAGTTATTACTGCCGCCCTTGGGGGTTTCACACAGCAGTGAGGATGCCCAGGGAAAAGCTAGCAGCCAACCCTGGAATGTTTTAGATCACAGGATGGCTGCTGGTGGGTTTTTTGCTCTGTTTTAAAGCACACCAAACCCTTGGTAACCCGGATTTAGAGTCTACAGGCTACATCCTGATTTGAGATGCCCCATGGTCTGAAACCCGTCTGGTAGTC
Source organism: Gastrophryne carolinensis (assembly GCA_027917425.1). Classification (NCBI taxonomy): domain Eukaryota; kingdom Metazoa; phylum Chordata; class Amphibia; order Anura; family Microhylidae; genus Gastrophryne; species Gastrophryne carolinensis. The sequence continues at coordinate 47,884,494 of CM051244.1, read as the reverse complement.
ATAGGCCCTTATTTAACAAGGGATAGCGACAGGTAGCGACTGGTGAGCGGCCGGTAATGACGGGCCCCGCCACGAGAACGCCGGCTCCCCACCACAATCACACATTTATCAAGCCGATCCTGCTTAGCGACTGAGATAGCGCCATATAGCCACTCATTCATCATTATTCCAGCCTCAGCCCACAGCGCCAGCGTCCGACCTTGAACAGCGACAGGTATGACCTCTCGCTACCTGGCGCTCTCCAATGCATTTCAATGGAACAATCTTTAAATATTCATAATTAATTGTTATAATTTTTTTTTTTTTTTAAATGTGAAAAATTCTGTGACCACGTCTTCCATTTGAAATGATTTTTTTAAGGTAAAAAAAATAAAAATAAAAAAATGTACAGAATTGATATTACAGGTCTGATATTAATGTATTCATATTACTAAATTATTTTAAAAAACTTGTTTTGTTTCCAAAAATATGGATGTTTGGGGGTTAAAAAACTACTTTTAACCCATCACCGCCAGCGCTCTGGGGTTTAAACATGCATTTTACAGCGCGAGAATTTTTTGAGCGTGATTTGTTAATGAATATGGTGGGAGCCGGTCACTCTGACCAGTCGCTATCATGCGCTCCCATACAACGCGGAACCTGTCAAATAGCGACTCCTCACCCAATATTCAACATTACGGCAAACCGACTGAGTCGCTATCAACTACCGAACAATGGCCAAGCACAGCGACTACTAGCGGGCGCTTTGAAAATAACGCTACAGTCGCTCAACTGTCGCTACCTGCCGCTGTTAATGAATCGGCCTCCCCGTTACACTGGGATTCGATCCCCCGCAGCAGCAGAAGACGCCCATTAATCAGTTCTATACATAACTCATTGCTATGCATAGTTATACGAGGGGTGCATTATGATTGGACAAGGGCCGGAGCAACAAATTGGTATGCCTCTGCAATGCGGACCAAAACCCAGGTGAGTGGAAAAAATGGGCTTTGGTCCACTTTCAAGGTAAAAGATTAATTTATCCTATTTTATGCTATGTGATAAGCTGCATCTTTCATTCATTCATATTTCTCGATAAGCCCTAAGGAACTCTCTTTCTTCAGTGAGGCTTCCCATGCATGCATGAGTCATCGCTTTGCTGCTGTCTGACTGTGAAGATCCCCAAGATGTGTAATTCATTGGGGGGACTGTATATGATGAGTTAGCAGAAGGGAGTAAGCTCAGTAGGTTTTATCATAGAGTGCCAGGTGCTGGTACATGCCAGCACGGGCACAAGCTGAAAGCAGCTAATTTAACCCTTTGCCTGGAATGTCCCTTTAAAGTGCACCAAAACCCAGGATTTTGACTATTCTGGGTTTTGGTCCTTTCCCCCTTTCGGGATGCCCCTCTGTGTAAAACCCCCCAGATCACCGAGCGCAACTCACCTCTTCCCAGTCCTATGGTGCATGTGCGGCTGCTTGTCCAGTCAGCGCACTCGGAGCTGCTGGCGTCACGCCTTCTAGGCCAGCGGCTCCAAGCGTGCTGGCTGCCACATCTCCGTCTTCTCTCTAACAGGGAGCGTGCCCGCGCCGGCCATTCACAAATGCCTGGCGCAGGCACGCGCCCTGCTAGAGGATTAGCGAGGATGCGCCAGCGGCTCGCGCATGCGCCATTGGACTGAAAGGCAAGGTAAGTGAACTAGGCGACCTGGGTGGTTTCACACAGCGGGGTATCCTGATTTTGGAAGCCTGGCGGGGAGAGAATCGAACGTCCCGAGGATCTTATAGGTTCCCGGGCCGGTCACACTTGGTTTTGGTCCACTTTAAGCGTGGGAGGGATCCAGAAGAAGGATTTTGCCTGTAGGTCAATGAGATGTCATTCAACCTAAATTATTCCTCCAGGCCGCCTCGAAGCTCGTGAAAGATCTTGGATACAAGAGGCTGAGGATTATCCGGGATAAATCATTGGTCTTCCCATAGGGACAATTCAGATAATAGATAAAGATCTGGGAAAATAAATCAGACTGAATGTCAACCCCATCTTACAGGTCCTAAATAAGAAAAATATCCCCTGGAGGAATGTACCGCCAACTCTAGTTAAAAAAAATACAAACTGTCTATCAAGTTCAAATAAACGATGGGAGAGGAGAAGAGATAGGCAGGAGCTTAAAAAAATCCCTCTTAAAGAAGCAGTACAGACAGAGCCTAAAATCAAAGCATAAGTGTCTGATTGTTGATTTGTCGGAATGATCTCTAGCCCCTAGCAGGGACTGCTCCATTTGTCAGGTGAGTGCCTCTTCTCTATCTGTCTGTATAGCAAAGATGGACCCGATCCCAGGATTTTCACCTTCCAGGTCCTGGTCCGCTTCACAGGGGAAGCCTGGCTTCAGGACCGGCGTCAGCACCCGGCAAGGCTGGTCAGCTTCCGGGGGCCACTGACAGCTGGCACAATGTGGTTAAAGAACTTTTGTTGTCATTAACATTGCATTGGGACCCTGCATCACCTCCGCTAGCGAGCCGGATCGTCACTAACCTTCTATTGAGGCTGAGCTGCACGCTCTTTCATTGGTGGTTCAGTTGCCCCGCCCCTTAACCTCTGCTCAGCCCTGACAACCCTGTACTCACTTGTGTGTTGATTTATGATCAGAGCTGAGTCTCCCTGCAAGCCCCCAGAGATATGTCATCACCCTGTCCCCAGCATTGCAACAGGAAGTACTGCACACACTGGAAGAAGGTAATGCGAGGTACACAGTGCACATACTTCCTTTCTCTGTCTTTCTGCCCCATCCATCCCTGTCCCCTCATCTCTGCCCCATCCATCCCTGTCCCCTCATCTCTGCCCCATCCATCTCTGTCCCCTCATCTCTGCCCCATCCATCTCTGTCCCCTCATCTCTGCCCCATCCATCCCTGTCCCCTCAGCTCTGCCTCATCCATCCCTGTCCCCTCATCTCTGCCCCATCCATCCCTGTCCCCTCATCTCTGCCCCATCCATCTCTGTCCCCTCATCTCTGCCCCATCCATCCCTGTCCCCTCATCTCTGCCCCATCCATCCCTGTCCCCTCATCTCTGCCCCATCCATCCCTGTCCCCTCATCTCTGCCCCATCCATCCCTGTCCCCTCAGCTCTGCCCCATCCATCCCTGTCCCCTCATCTCTGCCCCATCCATCCCTGTCCCCTCATCTCTGCCCCATCCATCCCTGTCCCCTCATCTCTGTCCCATCCATCCCTGTCCCTTCATCTCTGCCCCATCCATCCCTGTCCCCTCAGCTCTGCCCCATCCATCCCTGTCCCCTCATCTCTGTCCCATCCATTCCTGTCCCCTCATCTCTGCCCCATCCATTCCTGTCCCCTCATCTCTGTCCCATCCATCCCTGTCCCCTCATCTCTCCCCCATCCATCCCTGTCCCCTCATCTCTGTCCCATCCATCCCTGCCCCCTCATCTCTGCCCCATCCATCCCTGTCCCCTCATCTCTGCCCCATCCATCCCTGTCCCCTCATCTCTGCCCCATCCATTCCTGTCCCCTCATCTCTGTCCCATCCATCCCTGTCCCCTCATCTCTGTCCCATCCATCCCTGCCCCCTCATCTCTGTCCCATCCATCCCTGTCCCCTCATCTCTGCCCCATCCATCCCTGTCCCCTCATCTCTGTCCCATCCATCCCTGCCCCCTCATCTCTGTCCCATCCATCCCTGCCCCCTCATCTCTGTCCCATCCATCCCTGTCCCCTCATCTCTGCCCCATCCATCCCTGTCCCCTCATCTCTGCCCCATCCACCCCTGTCCTCTCATCTCTGCCCCATCCATCCCTGTCCCCTGATCCCTGCCCCCTCATCTCTGCCCCATCCATCCCTGTCCTCTCATCTCTGCCCCATCCACCCCTGTCCCCTCAGTTCTGCCCCATTCATCCCTGTCCCCTCATCTCTGCCCCATCCATCCCTGTCCCCTCAGCTCTGCCCCATCCAGCCCTGTCCTCACATCTCTGCCCCATCCATCCCTGTCCCCTCATCTCTGCCCCATCCATCCCTGTCCTCTCATCTCTGCCCCATCCATCCCTGTCCCCTCAGCTCTGCCCCATCCATCCCTGTCCCCTCATCTCTGCCCCATCCATCCCTGTCCTCTCATCTCTGCCCCATCCATTCATGTCCCCTCATCTCTGCCCCATCCATTCCTGTCCCCTCATCTCTGCCCCATCCATTCATGTCCCCTCATCTCTGCCCCATCCATTCCTGTCCCCTCATCTCTGCCCCATCCATCCCTGTCCCCTCATGTCTGCCCCATCCATCCCTGTCCCTTCATCTCTGTCCCATCCATCCCTGTCCCCTCATCTCTGCCCCATCCATCCCTGTCCCCTCATCCCTGCCCCATCCATCCCTGTCCCCTCATCCCTGCCCCATCCATCCCTGTCCCTTCATCTCTGCCCCATCCATCCCTGTCCCTTCATCTCTGCCCCATCCATCCCTGTCCCCTCATCTCTGCCCCATCCATCCCTGTCCCTTCATCTCTGCCCCATCCATCCATGTCCCCTCATCTCTGCCCCATCCATCCCTGTCCCTTCATCTCTGCCCCATCCATCCCTGTCCCCTCATCTCTGCCCCATCCATCCCTGTCCCCTCATCTCTGCCCCATCCATCCCTGTCCCTTCATCTCTGCCCCATCCATCCCTGTCCCTTCATCTCTGCCCCATCCATCCCTGTCCCTTCATCTCTGCCCCATCCATCCCTGTCCCTTCATCTCTGCCCCATCCATCCCTGTCTCCTCAGCTCTGCCCCATCCATCCCTGTCTCCTCAGCTCTGCCCCATCCATCCCTGTCCCCTCATCTCTGCCCCATCCATCCCTGTCCCCTCATCTCTGCCCCATCCATCCCTGTCCCTTCATCTCTGCCCCATCCATACCTGTCCCCTCAGCTCTGCCCCATCCATCCCTGTCCCCTCATCTCTGCCCCATCCATCCCTGTCCCTTCAGCTCTGCCCCATCCATACCTGTCCCCTCAGCTCTGCCCCATCCATCCCTGTCTCCTCATCTCTGCCCCATCCATCCCTGTCTCCTCAGCTCTGCCCCATCCATCCCTGTCCCCTCAGCTCTGCCCCATCCATTCCTGCCCTTTCTGTTATGTCCATCCCTCTTCCTCAATACTCTACCCATTCATGTGGCACCAAACTAAAAAAACAGCTCTAATAGGGGGTTGGAGTGCAAACAGCCCTGGCCATGGAATTTATAGACCCCAACCCACGACTCTCCATCCCAACCTGGAGCCAGCTCTGCCTAGTTTAGTAGAGAGGTGTTAAAACCTCTAGTTTTGCCCATTGCTTACTTTAACAGTGATCTCACAGCACATGTGCAAGCCTTCTCTAATTATCAAACATTGCCAGGTTCTGTATGTGACCCACCCCCCTCGTCTGGGCATTACTTACCTAGAACTGGCGAACCCACAGTGCATGAACAAGTCCCTGCTGAGTATCATTAATTACCATGGCCTTGCTCCCTCTGGCCATATGTATACAAAGCCAGCCACTGAGATACACCTGGACAGGTGTGCAAACAGGCTGGAGGGGTGCAGGGGATGCCATGGGATCACTGGTTCGAGTAACGAATCTGGATGCCTCTTGCATACCTACCAACTTCTCAGGGTGGGAAAGAGGGACAATTGTTAAATTAGGCCACACCCCCTCATCGAAGGATGGATAGGAGATAGGGTGTAACAGTTACAACAATAGAAATGAATCATTTATTTATGCAGATCTGCATGTTACACCTCAAAGAGGGGCAAATGAGAACAACGAGGGACAGGGGGACATGGACCCAAAAGAGGGACAGTCCCTCCAAATCAGGAACACTTGGGAGATATGCTCTAGGAAGCACAGGTTTGTAGAGAAACAAAACCCAGGATTTTCACCCTGTCGGGTCATGGTCTGGCCCTTACTTACCTTGAACAGGCGATCATACAGTTCATGAGGGATGTTCCCCAATTGCCAAATATTGCCAGAGTTTTTCCAGGAAACTCCAACTCCATGTTGGCTGTTACTTACCTAGAACCTGCATGCATAGACCTCCACCAAGTATCATTTATTGTGTGCCCACTCCCTCTGGCTATGTGTAACTGCACCCAGCTCTTCAGATATAATGTGCAAACAGGATGGAGGGGTGCCATTACTCTCAGTGCATGTGGGGGCCTTATGCAATTTTCATTGCCATGGGCTGCCCCCCCCTCCGTTTCATCTGTTACTTACCTAAAACCAGAGGACCAGCAATCCTTTAGTGCATGCCCAGGCCTCCACATAGTATCATTCACTGTTGTGTGCCCACTCCCTCTGGCTATGTGTTACTGCACCCAGCTCTTCAGATATAATGTGCAAACGGGATGGAGGGGTGCCATTACTCTCAGTGCATGTGGGGGCCTTATGCAATTTTCATTGCCATGGGCTACCCCCCCCCCCCCCTCCGTGTCATCTGTTACTTACCTAAAACCGGAGAACCGGCAATCCTTTAGTGCATGCACAGGCCTCCACACAGTATCATTCATTGTTGTGTGCCCACTCCATCTGACTATGTGTACCTACAGCCAGCCATTCAGACATGCCAGGATGGGTGTGCAAATGGGGTGGAGGGGTGCAGGGTATGCCTTGGGAACCAGCAATCGCATAGTAGATGCGGGGGCATTCTCCAATTTTCAAATATTGCCAGGGAATCCCCTGTCTTGGCTGTTAGTTATCTAGAACTGGTGATCCCTCAATGCATGCGTGGGCCTCCACCAAGTAACATTCATTGTGTGCCCACTCCATCTGACCATGTGTACCCACAGCCAGCCATTTAGACATGCTTGGTTTAGGTGTGCTGGGGATGCAGTGGGATCACTGGTTCAAGTATATACAAAATCGGGATGCCCCTGAAAAGTATGGGTTTTACAGGGCAACAAAACCCAGGACTTTCACTTGTCCAGGATTAGTTCCTCATCTTGATATGGGATGCCCCCCCTGTGTGGAAACTGCTGAACATCTGGGTCTGCTTACCTCTGCTTACAAGAGGTCCGGCAGCACATCTCTCCTTCACCCAGTGTTGTGTGCTATGCATATTAAAAAGCGACCTAGAGAGCAATGAGCATCCCTTTTACTGCCCTTTTGCTGCTTCCCTCCGGCAGTAGGTACCATACAGCTATGCCTGGTACGGGTACACACATTAGTCGGAAGGATATGCATGCAAAATTGTACATTTCTGGGTAAGTCAGGGGGTTTCACATTTAAGGACATCCCGAATTGAGATGCCCCACAGAGAACAGTCCCCACAGAGGTAATTCCACTGGCTAAAAGGGACTTCTTGATGGTCTTCCCATGCTTTCCTTAAACGTGAGTGGTAAAAAATTGGGCCAAACTGCATCTGAGCAGAACAGACGCAGGTGAAGCAAATACCATGATAAAGGGCCAACACCAGGTTTATGTGGCCCTTTACAATAGTCTAATTGGTTCTGCTTGTGTTGTGTCATGACATTGACATTACTAATGAAGGTAACAAAGGTACTTAGGATAGCCACGGTCACAGGTCTCAAGCAAAGGTGGCTAAACGAGAGGCTGGGTCAAGAGCCGAAGTCAGTCAGCTAAGGTCATGTTTTGTAAATCCCCACACAGCAGCTCTCTAGCTCTGTTTAAGCACTAATGACTTTACCTGTGTGGAGATCTGGAAAACCTGACCTGTTGGAGCCTTTAAAGGAGAGGGTTGGGGACCACTGATTTAGATGAGCTACAACAAAATGGAGGAACAAATGGAGAGAGCCAAGGTCAGGGAAAGCCTTGTGAAAATGAGAAATCCAATACTCCAAAATGTTCTGTGAACATCCTAAAACACAGAGAACCCCAACACCAGGGGCTCCGAGGGCATCAAATGGCGAACAATTGGCGCAGCATATGCTCATAGTAAAGTGTCATGCGTATGGGGACTAGGATGCAAAGTTCCATATGAGGGATGATTGGAGCTTCCCAAGCACACAGCAAACAGTTATTGAATTTTTGGGTCTACAAGAAACCTCTGCTTTTAACCAGAACCACTGGTGTTGGGGATGGATGGCAGCTGTCAGAAAGCTGTCCACACTGGGTGTTTTGTAGAAAGGTAGGTAGCAAGGGTACTGAGGTTAGCCGTTCACATGTCTCAAGCAAAGGCAGGCAGCCCAAGTTTTGTAACATATAGACACTGTGGAGACCAAAAGATGGACACTATACATTCAACGAAATGCGAAATCCAAAACTTCAGAAAGCTCTGTGGACTTTCTAAAACTCAGAGAACCCTAACATCAGGAGCTCTGAAGCCAGCCAATGGCAAACTACTGGAGCAACACTAACATATCCTCATGCAGAGGATATGCAGAGTTCAGCATTGGGGAAAACTGCAACTTCCATCACAAGCATACACCATACAACCACTAGCACCTAGGGTCTACAAGCAAACCCTGGTTTTAGCCAGAGCCCCTGGTGGTGGGGATTGATAGGAGCTGCGGGTAACTTCCAGGCCATCCATTAAGGGTGTCTGGTAGAGACTTGGAGAAGGCAGTGACTGTGATGGTGCTTGGAATTGCAAAGGTCACAAACAAGGGTGAGCAAACAAGAGCATGGCCTTGGGTCGAGGGTAGGCATCTAAGGTTCTGTAATGTAAAGACAGTCTAGAGCAGGGATGATCAACCACTCCTTGTAATGGTCTATTTAAAGGCATTGGTGAGACTTGAAGGTCCGGACAGAGGGTTGTTGGGGGGGTGGATAATTAGAAATCAGCACACTAGGGAAAGGGGCTATAAATTACCCAGGTAAAACTAAAAAAAAAGGCTGCTTGCCCCCCACCCAAAAAATCCTATTATGCATCCTATTATACCCCACAGAACCTATAGCTCTGGCCCACGGCACACTGCTTTAACCCGCCCCCTTGCATTATTTGCAGACATGTACAAGAGCGGACTAGAGCTCAAAATGTTGCTGGCAATAAGGTGTGGTAACAAGGATGGGTGGATAGGGCTCGGGGGAGAGGGATGAATGGGAGAGAAGCTGTAGGGATGGATGGGCAGAACTAGAAGGACAGGAATGAATAGGCAGAGCTGCAGGAGGGGGGAGATGGTCAGAGGTGGAAGAAAGAGTAATAAATTGGCAAAGGTGGGAGGCCAAAGATTGGATGGGCAAAACTGTGAGGACAGGATTGGAAGGGGCAGAGAAACTAGGCTGGATGGGGCAGAGCTGAGGGACAGGTATTTGATGGTCAAAGCTGGGAGGACAGGAATGGATGAGACAGAGAGACTGGACTGGATGGGGCTGAGCTAGGGCAGGGGGAAAGGATTGGATGGGGCAATGAGACCGAGAACAAAGTCTTGCCTTGTCTACCTTGCAATGCCAATTCCTGCTGTACTTCATATTGCAATGCTAGGTGCCACGGAGCCATGACACTGGCAGAGAGACTAAGCACTACATTGCCTATCAAGGGGGCAGCTCTGAGAACAGCTGTCAGGGCAGGGGTCCGGAAATCTGGCCCCAAGGTCCACATTTGGACCCCGGTCCACCAGTTGAGTATTTCTGGTCTAGAGGTCAAAAGACTGGCAGCTAAAATCTTGACATTCCAAATGAGTTAGCCAAAGAGCCAAGGCCAAAGGGAAGCCTTGTCCAAGTCAGAAATCTAATACTCCAAAATGTTCTGTCCAGTAGCTTGCCATTGGCTGCTCTCTGAGCTCTGGTGTTGGGGTTCTCTGTGTTTTAGGATGTCTTAAAACATAGAGATCCCCAACACCAGAGCTCAGAGGGCAGCCAATGGCAAGTTACCGGAGAAACAACATCATGTTCTCTTAGTAAAATGTCATACCTGTTAGAACTAGGAAGCAGGACAACTAGGGGCAGAGACAGGGGAGCAGGCCCAGCCCTAAGCACCACCATGCCTCATTCTAATGCAAGGGGCCCCAAACCTTTTTACCATGAGAGCCACATTCGAGATGGCTGGGAGCCACATTAGTCACAAACAGTTTATAGATGCACTTTGACTCTAATAAATCAGTGCAGAGCTGAAATATGTTCCAAATTCCAATGCAAAAAAGTTCTTGATGTGCATCCCCACCCAAAAAATCCCTATAACATATTTGCCCCACACAACCAGATGCCAGGGGTGAAAGTCTCTGTAAGGGAATACAAATGATTACTACTTATTTTAATTATTATATTATTATTGTAATTATTACTCGCCTCAATTGTTCTCCTCCACCACAGCCCTTGCTATTTACACAGCGACCAGACGCTCCTCTGCCACCTCGTAGAGAGGCAGTGTCAGAGAGAATGAAGCAGCTTTCAAAATAAGGTTATTTTCAACTCACCGGAGACTGCCCAAGCTGCTGTGGAACATAAGGGGTGAGTATAGTTTATTTTTTTTGTATGCCCAGATAGTCCCTTTAGGTGGCAGAATCAGACAGATGGGGTCTGCTGGTCTACATTGCAGTTTAAAAGGTTGATTCAGCTGTGAGAATCAGCCCTTTTGTGCTCCATGTGAATAGGACACAAGAGTCACATAACACAGAACCAGGAGACTGTGGATTTTAAAGTGGACCAACACCCAGGATTTTGACTATCCTGAGTTTTGGTCCACTTCGGTGGGGCACCCCGATCGGGGGTGCCCCGCTGTGTGAAACCCCCCAGAAAGCCTGAAAACTCACCTGACCCCGCTCCCACGTGACCGCTCCAGCGAATCACCGCCGACGGACAAGCGAGGTCCGTCGACGGACAAGCGAGCGCGCTCGCCGCCGCCTCCCGCGCGTCACTCTTACAGGGAGCGCGCCCGCGCCGGCCATTAACAAACAGCCTGCGCGGGTGCGCGCCCTGCTAGAGGGACGCGCGGGAGGCGGCGGCAGCCCGCGCTGGTATGGGGAGAAGGTAAGGCTTGTGGGCTTCCTGGGGGGTTTCACCCCGCGGGACATCCCGATTTCGGATGCCCCGCGGGGAGGGATCTGATCGGACCGGGAATCTTATAGATTCCTGGGCCGATCCCCCCTGGGTGTTGGTGCACTTTAAGCTAATTATTGGCATTGCACACTCAGCAGCTTTCTGCTTGCCTTGGATGGCACAGAGACATAAGGAGATGATTTGCAGCATTACTCTGCCCACTACAAGGAGCGACGGATAAATCTACAGCTCCTTATGTAAATGCTTTCCAGTCTAGGAAATCACCTTCTTTACCTTTAAGTAGTCTCTTTGATCCTCTTATACTAAGTCTAACATGGGTCTCTCCACATGGGGACTGCGACATCGTTCTGGTAACCACCAAGTCTCTTCTCAGCCAAATGCTTCTAACCTTGATGATGAGGGCCACATGCTCGAAACACGTGTCCACAAGTGAAAAGTGTTTCTAAGCGCTTTGGATGGCACCAAGAAGAAAGAGATGATTTGCATAGTGATGGTGGTGATAGTGATGGGTAAATCTATTATTTCTTGTGTTGGCGACTGTGTACTGTAAATACTTTCCGTTATAGGAAGCACATCTTTCCTCCTACCAAAATCCTGGAATCTACAGTGTCCCTGTCCTCACCAAAGCCCCTGATAGTAGGGAAGGACTGAGCTATAGGAGCACCTTGGATTTTCCATCTTAGGGGCCACAAGATTCCTGGACCTTGGGCATGTAACCACTGGGTGATGAACAGCTAAGAGTGTGTTGAAGCAGAAGTCATAGGCAGCAAGCTCAGGTTCTTGGGCAGGTACAGTACAAGCAGAAGTAAGAGCAGGCAAATCAAGTTCTTGAGTGAGTAGAGAAGTCAGGTTCTTGGGCAGTAGGCAAGATGAATTCAAGGGGAGGTAGCTCCGGTTTCTGGGCACAAGTACCGGGCCAAGGGTGGATTTTGGGGAGTGAGGAGGTTTCTTTTGGACTTAGGGCATCCAGTGGCTCTAAATTGAGCTGCGGTGTGGGGGTGTGGAGGTGCATTTACAGTTAGCAGATTTAATCAGGCAACTTTCTCTTTCAGGTGTAGGACATGTCACCACTGGTCTTGTTCCTGATTCAGAGAAAGCCAGGCTTTTGGGCTGAGGTCCCTGAGTAAACTGACCAGATGTCCCACTTTTGGTGGGACAGTCCCACTATGAGGCCCACTGTCTCTCTGAAAACTCTGGGAAAACCTAAATGCCCCTCTGTGCTTATATCGGGAATATTGTCCCACCAAATGCAGAATGCTGGATGTCTAAATGGTTTACCACTGCTCTGATTCTTTGGTTGAATGGTGGTAGTGGAATTTATGGATTTCTGAGCTTTGACTCCATCACTAACATCTTTTATGGACCAGTATGTAAACCGTAATTAAGCCACACGCTAAACCACACCCATACCACGCCCATCAAACTGGTTTAAAATGTCCCAATTTGAGGACCCCAAAAATTGGTCAGTTTATCTCTGGGGCTTCTGCAGATCTTCCTTCACCACAAGATTTCTTGCTTCTTTCTTCTGGCTTTCATTTCTCCTCTCTAACATTAATTTTTTCCCCTCAATTAATCAACTGTAGAAAACTGGGGCTCCCCTTAAAGCGGAACAAAACCTATTGGGGTCAGGCTGCTGGTCGTTCCCGGGATTGCCCTACTGTGTGAACCTCTGCCCCCCCCAGGGTGCCACAAAACTCCACTACTTCCTAGGCCACATGCCCAGCATCTACAGCTGTGAACACGCTCCCGTCCCCAGCCATTCAGAGCCTGCAAGCCCACATATGTCCTATAGGACCAGGAAGAGGTGAGTTTTACCTGTAGTTTTTTATCTGTAAATAATAAATAATAAAAAAAATCCCCAGCAGCGGGAGAATCCACACCACTCTAGATGTGGATCTCAGCGTGCGATGCCGGGAAAGAGCATTGGCATCTGCTGCCCCACCTTCTACTCTCTCACCCGGCCAATGTGGGGAAAGAGCATCGCTAGCTGACGCCCCACCTCCTCCTCTCTCCCTCGGTTCGGTCCACCACTGATGGTGTGCTCCTTTGGAAGGCCGGGTGGTGGGCTCCAATGGGCATGCCTAGTGTTAATGTCCCCATGTTGTCTTGTCTTTATACTCATACACCCTTTACCAAGAGATGATATCCCGACACTATGTTAAGCCCCTTATAATGCCCCCGTGTAACTCCCCATCACATTTATTGTTAACTCTTGCTTTGGGAAAGCTAAAATGTTTACCATGGTCCTATCTAGAAATTTTTTTCTGGATCAATTGGGTTGAAAGTAATAAAAAAAGAGATAGATATTAGAGGGGTGGTCCTAGGAAACAATTTCCTAGGTCACCTGGATGACATCACTCCAGCCATAACTGGTGATGACATCACTCATTACCAAACGTAAGCCTCTAATAAAACAAGAGGTCATGTTCCATAGAGTCTTTGTACAGATAATTCACATGGACCTGCCGACAAGCACAGACTGATGTTTGTTTGGGGCGGCCCGCCCGTCACTGGCGTGCAGGCGTTTCCGTGCGCTAAAGAGGTTAATCCGCTGTGACCCGCTGTGTATACCTCCAAAGCACTCCAGATTAGGAAAATTATCACCAGTTGAAATCTGATAACGCCACGCCTGAGGAAGACGAGGTGAACTAGCAAAGGCAATAGGGTGAGAAAAGAAACATGCGCCCCTCTGCCTCTAATTACAGCTGAAGGCATGAGTGGATGCCATTCACAATCACCGCGGCTCGCCTCGCCCCAGCAATTACCCCGAGCAGCCAGCAGCACTCTCTCACAGTCCAAAGTCAGCTCCCATCAGGGCCCCGGCGGCTGTACAATGTCCAGCGCTGGCGAGTGCCAAGAACTGCTCCATAATTACCTGTGTGAATGCAGACATCCCCTCCAGCCAAAGCGTGATGTCATGCCGAGCCCCCAGCCCCATGCATGCAGATCGATTTCACTGAAAGCAGCCCCAAGTGCCATGAATCCTGCACAGCCAAATCCCACCCTCTGTGCCATAAAAGGACCGTGGTATTATTATTTTGTTATACATTTTATTTATCTTTTATGTTTGGCGCCTAATATCATGAATCACGATGAAGAATACTATTTATTTATGATTTGGTAACAATAACATTTTTGTATTTATTTATTTTTAATATTGATTATGCATACTATGTATTTATTATTTAGATTTTTTATTGATTTAAGATGTTAATAAATAATAATTATTTCTATACGATTTGATAATAAGTGTATTTAGTCATGCTATTTGTTTATTTTTTTATATTGATTATATATACTATGTATTTATTATTTAGATTTTTTATTGATTTAAGATTAAATAATATTTATTTATATACAATTTGATAATAAGTGTATTTAGTCATGCTATTTGTTTATTTTTTTATATTGATTATATATACTATGTATTTATTATTTAGATTTTTTATTGATTTAAGATTAAATAATATTTATTTATATACAATTTGATAATAAATGTATTTAGTCATGCTATTTGTTTATTTTTTTATATTGATTATGTATACCATGTATTTATTATCTAGATTTGTATTATTTATTTAAAATGGTAATGAATAATAATTATTTATATACGATTTGATACTAAATGTATTTAGTCATGCTATTTGTTTATTTTTTTATATTGATTATGCATACCATGTATTTATTATCTAGATTTGTATTATTTATTTAAAATGGTAATGAATAATAATTATTTATATATGATTTGATACGGGGAGGCCGATTCATTAATAGCGGCAGGTAGCGACAGTTGAGCGACTGTAGCGGTATTTTCACAGCGCCCGCTAGTAGTCGCTGTGCTTGGCCGTTGTTCGGTAGTTGATAGCGACTCAGTCGGTTTGCCGTAATGTTGAATATTGGGTGAGGAGTCGCTATTTGACAGGTTCCGCCATATTCATTAACAAATCACACTCAAAAAATTCTCGCCCTGTGAAATGCATGTTTAAACCCCAGAGCGCTGGCGGCGATGGGTTAAAAGTAGTTTTTTAACCCCCAAACAACCATATTTTATTTTTTAAATATTTTGTAATATGAATACATTAATATCAGACCTGTAATATCAATTCTGTACAATTTTTTTATTTTTTTTTTTACCTTAAAAAATTATCTAAAATGACAGAAGTGGTCACAGAATTTTTCACATTTAAAAAAAAAAAAACAATTAATAACAATTAATTATGAATATTTAAAGATTGTTCCATTGAAATGCATTGGAGCGCGCCAGGTAGCGAGAGGTCATACCTGTCGCTGTTCAAGGTCGGACGCTGGCACTGTGGGCTGAGGCTGGAATAATGATGAATGAGTCGCTATACGGCGCTATCTCAGTCGCTAAGCAGGATCGGCTTGATAAATGTGTGATTGTGGCGGGGAGCCGGCGTTCTCGTGGCGGGGCCCGTCATTACCGGCCGCTCACCAGTCGCTACCTGTCGCTATCCCTTGTTAAATAAGGGCCTAAATGTATTTAGTCATGTTATTTGTTTATTTTTTATATTGGTTATGTATATTGTGTATTTATTATCTAGATTGTTTTATTTATTTAAAATGTTAATGAATTATTTATATATGATTTGGTAAAAAAAATGTATTTATTCATTTTATTTTTTTATATTGATATAATATATATTGTATATTATGTATTTATTATTTAGATGTATGTTTATGTATTGAAGATGTTAATGAAGGATATTATTTAAATATGAATCAGTCGCTGTTCAGTAATGTTGAATACATTGTGAGGAGTCGCTATTTGACCAGTACAGCGCTGTATGGGAGCGCATGTTAGCGACTGCTCAGAGCGACCGTCTCACAACATATTCAACAAAAAAAACAGCCTCACAAATCTCTGGCACTGAAAAATACTTGTTTGAAGCCCAGAGCGCAGGAGGCGGTGTGTTTAAAGTCTGTTTTTCAGCATCTATCAACTAGTAACAAAGCGAAAACATATGGAATTACATTGTAGCAACATTGTAACATGAACACTTTAACGGCAGTCCTGTAATGTCATTTCTGAAGAAATATATAAAAAATGAAAAAATTGTTAAAAAACTGCTTTTTCAACGGCAGGAGGGGTCACAGAATTTTGATTGTGATTTTTTTAAAAAAACAAAAAAACAAATCCCCTGTTTAAAGAGAAGAAAAGGTTTGTCCATTGAAATATATGGGAGAGCGACAGGTAGCAAGAGGTCATACCTGGCGCTGTGCAAGGCTGAACGCCGGCGCTGTTAGCTGAGGCTGTGAACATGATGAATCAGACGCTACATGGCGTTATCCCAGTCGCTAAACAGATTCTGCTTGATAAATGTGTAATTGCGTGCCGTGTCCGGCATTCACCAGTCGCTATCTGTCGCTACCTCTCATTAACCAGCCACTACCTGACGCTATCCCTTCTTAAATTAGGGCCTAGTTCTTAGCAACTCAGTCGCTGTGCAGCAATGATGAATACATTGTGATGAGACGCTATTTGACCAGTACAGCGCTTTATGGGAGCGTATGTTAGCGACTGGTCAGTGTGACCGACTTACAACATATTCATCAAAAAACTCTGGCACTAAGAAATGCTTCTCTGAAGCCCAGAGTGCCGGAGACTGTGTGTTTTAAAGTGTGTTTTTCAGCATGTATCCACTAGTAAAAAAGCGAAAACATATAGAATTACGTTGTAATAACATTGTAACATGAACACTTTAATGCCAGACCTGTAATGTCATTTCTGCGGAAATATATAAAACATGATACATTTTTGAAAAAACTGCATTTTCAATGCCATAAGAGGTCACATTATTTCAGATTTAAAAAAAAAAAAACAGAAACCCAGTTAAAAGAGAAGAAAAGGATCGTCCATTGAAATGTATGGGAGAACGACAGGTAGCGAGAGGTCATACCTGGTGCTGTGCAAGGCTGAACACCGGCGCTGTACACTGAGGCTGTGATAATGATGAGTCGGACGCTACATGGCGTTATCCCAGTCGCTCAACAGATTCTGCTTGATAAATGTGCAATTGCTGCCGTGTCCGGCGTTCACCTGTCGCTACCTCTCATTAACCAGCCACTACCTGACGCTATCCGTTCATGAATAAGGCCCTAGGTATTAATTACTTATATGCATTTTGTATGTTTGTAAGATGGTAACAAATAATATTATTTTCTTATGAATTGATAATAAAAGTATTTATTTATTTATACTTTTTATGAACATTATTATGATGTAATAATGAAGCTGGATTTTATACAGTACATAAAAATGTTATGATTACTTTTTTATTAATTAAATAATATAACTAATAATTTTTTTTTTAATGTCTGAGTTTATTCATTGATTATACAAATTATGTAATTATTAATACTATGGGGGTAATTTAAAGAGGAACAAAACACAGGACTTTTGACTATCCCAGCTTAGTGGCTGCATCTCCAGCAGCAGCAAGCGCGCTCCAGTCCCCAGCCTTACTGAATGAGGGGTTGCCTGTTATTGCCAAAATTGGGCTAAGTACATGGGGAGGGAAGGGGTCAGTGAAGTGTTAAAAAATGCTTGGGCTTCCTCTTTAAATAACCTCTATAGTCATAATAAATATAGAATATGCATATTCACTGTATAGTGATGAAGGTTTTATGCTTACCACTAGCTATGTGCCGGCAAACCTTATCCTCTTTATTGTAATAAGCTGGTGCCGGATCTCTATAGACTCAAGTAAGTTGAAAGTTTTGGGTGGTTATTCCAATGATTTTGAGGCTGCTTTAATTTACAGTTTTGTAAAATAAAGTAGTAATTTTAAACTTTTTAGATTTGTGTATTTATTATGTTGAGTGGTAAATATGAGGCTGATTTATTAATAGCGACATGTAGCGACAGTTGAGCGACTGTAGCGGTATTTTCACGGCGCCCGCTAGTAGTCGCTGTGCTTGGCCGTTGTTCGGTTGTTGACAGCAACTCAGTCGGTGTGGCGTAATGTTGAATACAAGGTTCCGAGTCGCTATTTGACAGGTTCCGCGATGTATGGGAGCGCATGATAGCGACTGGTCAGAGCGACCGGCTTCCACCATATTCATCAAAAAATCACGCTTAAAAAATTCAAGCGCTGTGAAATGCATGTTTAAACCCCAGAGCGCTGGCGGCGATGTGTTAAAAGTAGTTTTTTAACCCCCAAACCACCATATTTTTGGAAACCCCCAAAAAAAAAAATTATTTTAAATAATTTAGTAATATGAATACATTAATAACAGACCTGTAATATCAATTCTGTACAATTTTTATTTTTATTTATCTTTATATATCTAAAAGGGCAGAAGTGGTCACAGAATTTTTCACATTTAAAAAAAAAAAAATCATAACAATTAATTATGAATATTTAAAGATTGTTCCATTGAAATGCATTGGAGAGCGCCAGGTAGCGAGAGGTCATACCTGTCGCTGTTCAAGGTCGGACGCTGGCGCTGTGGGCTGAGGCTGGAATAATGATGAATGAGTGGCTATATAGCGCTATCGCAGTCGCTAAGCAGGATTGGCTTGATAAATGTGTGATTGTGGTGGGGAGCCGGCGTTCTCGTGGCGGGGCCCGTCATTACCGGCCGCTCACCAGTCGCTACCTGTCGCTATTCCTTCATAAATAAGGGCTTATATCATTATTATGTTGATATATTATTAAATGTCCAAGTTTTATTTTCAGTTTCTTCTTTATTTATTTGATCATTCAGTTATTCCTCATAATGATATTGTGTATATTGATATTTAACATTATCCACATCTATATTATGTTTGGCACTAAAATGTGTTCATAAACATTATTATATTTCTACTGTTTATATTTGATTGAATTATTTTCATTTACTTTTGTTTAATGTGTTTTTTTTAATAAAGTGAAATGTTTTTATTTCTGATGGATTGAGCATACTTATTAAAAACAAATTAGTATTTCTATTATTTACATATTTTATTTTTCATATTTACCAGCAGGTGGCGTGCCAGAGCAAACAATAGCTCTTCTAATGTTCTTCACTGACTGTGAAGACAGGTAAAGTAAAGGAAAGCTATTGTGCTTTAAAGCAGCTCGAAAGCTTGAAAGACCTGGGGTCTAACTGCCTGCCTGCCCCTAGGGCATCCTAAATTGGGATTCCCCACTGTGTGACACCTCTGGGGTTGCAGGTTAATTCTAACTAACTAACCTTTAGCAGCTGCCCCCGCGTGGCAGAAGGACCCCGTGATGGAGGAAGAAGCTCCCTGCTCCTAAAACACACTGGATGTGGCCCCAGTGGTATTTGGCACTGCAATAGCCATTTTTTGGGGTCCTTCAGCCTTCTGCTCTAGAAAGGACCCGGTGGGTGTAAGAACCTGAAGGAGGTGGCTATTGTAAGCACTAAAGGAGGACCGGAGGACAGAGGCCAAAGCGGCGGGGGTTCAGGAGGTGACAGGGACTGTTATTGCACCACATGCACCTGCAGGTAAAGCACATGTCTGTGGGACCCATAGACTTCAATGGCTGGAAATGAACACATTTGCATAAAAATATATACTTACCTGGTCCATGTCTGCATTCCTTTTCTTAGCTTGAAATTTAGGTCTCTTTTGCAGCTGTGGTCAAGGCATTGCTGGAGTAGGTAACCTAATATATATTATATAATATATATATATATAATATATATATAATATATATACCTAATATATATTATATAATATATATATATATATAATATATATACCGGTGTCTCCCGGGGCACTGTGTTCGCTGCCACCGGCTTTTCAAATAGGTTGGGAATGCGCACTCCACATGGAAACTGGGGATGCAGCCAGCTGGCTAGGGCACTTCACCCGGCATCCTTGAGATCAGCCATTCAGAAGGCTTGAAACTGCCAGGGGGGCGTGGCTTTGGCGGTGGAAAACTCAATTTGTTAGAGGGAAACCGAGCCACCACCAAGCTGGCAGAATCGCCCTAGGTACTCACACAGGGAGACTGGGATGCAGCCAGCCGACTGGGGCACGCCACCCGGCAGCCTTGAGATCAGCCATTCGGAGGACTTGAAACTGCCAGAGAGGCATGGCTTTGGCGGTGGAAGCCCCCATTTTTTTTTGGGGGGGGGGGACCGAGCCAGCAGCATCATCCAAGGTACCGAGACAGCAGCATCATCCGAGGAACCGAGCCAGCAGCATCATCCGAGGTACCAAGACAGCAGCATCATCCGAGGAACCGAGCCAGCAGCATCATCCGAGGAACCGAGCCAGCAGCATCATCCGACATACAGAGCCATTAGCATCATCCGAGGTACAGAGCCTTTAGCATCATCCGAGTTATTGAGCCATTAGCATCATCCGAGGTACCGAGCCAGCATCATCATCCCAGGTACAGAGCCTTTAGCATCATCCGAGGTACAGAGCCATTAGCATCATCCGAGGTACAGAGCCAGCAGCAGCATCCGAGGTATTGAGCCAGCAGCATCATCCGAGGTACAGAGCCATTAGCATCATCCGAGGTACAGAGCCATTAGCATCATCCGAGGTATAGAGCCTTTAGCATCATCCGAGGTATTGAGCAGCAGCATTATCCGAGGTACAGAGCCAGCAGCATCATCCGAGGTATTGAGCAGCAGCATTATCCGAGGAACCGAGACAGCGGCATCATCTGAGGTGCCGAGCCATCAGCATCATCCAAGAGACCGAGACAGCAGCATCATCTAAGAGACCGAGCCATCAGCATCATCCAAGAGACCGAGGCAGCAGCATCATCCGAGGTACTGAGCCAGCAGCATCATTCAAGGAACCGAGACAGCAGCATCATCCGAGGTACTGAGCCAGAAGCATCATCCGAGGTACCGAGCCAATAGCATCATCCGAGGTACCGAGCCAATAGCATCATCTGAGGTGCCGAGCCAGCAGCATCATCCGAGGTACTGAGCCATTAGCATCATCCGAGGTACCGAGCCCTTAGCATCATCCGAGGTACCGAGCCAGCAGCATCATCCGAGGTACCGAGCCAGCAGCACCATTAAAGTTGACGCGTGAGCTGCTTTACACAGTGGATTTATCCTTTGAAGTGGACCAAAACCCACCCTGGAGTCTATAAGATTCCAGGGCAGGCATTCTCCCTCCCACTGGAGCATCAAGATTCAGGATGCTCCGCTGTGTAAAACCAGCCAGGTCACTCAGGAAACGTAACTTGTTCCTGATCCAAATGCGCATGTGCGAGCAGCTCTGCTCCCTGCTAAACCTTCAGCAGGGAGAGCGCTCACGCCAGGCACTTGTGAATGGCCAGCACAGAAATGCTCCCTGTTAGAGGGCTGCAGAGACGTGGCTGCCGGCCCACTTAGATCCCACTGGCTTAACTCAGCTGGAGACGGCTCTTAGTTAATTCTTAGACAAGTGGGCGGGAGTGGATCCATGCGTGCTGATTCGACAAAAGGCCAGGGGAAGCTGAGTTAGATTGGGCGATCTGGGGGGTTTCACACAGCGGGGCATCCCGGATCGGGGTGCCCCATGGACAAGAACCAAAACACAGGATAGTCATAATCCAGGGTTTAGGTCCACTTTATCCCCAAAGAATCTTTTTTATGAATTAATAAAAGGGATTGCATGGAAGTCCTACTTTTCCCTCAACAAAAAAGTTATTCCTCTGAGCCATGGCACAGCCTGAGGCTGTTGCGCTCCGATTCCAATACAGATAAAGCCGCCGCCAAAGACCGCAGGAAATTATCTGGATTAGAGATCCATAAGCCGGTATTGACAGAATAATCTGCAAATTATTATTATTTCAGGAACTCCGGAGAAAGGTGGAGCCACTGCTGGAAAAAAAAAAAAACTCACCTTCCCAAAATATTGATTGAAAAAACACATACGGCTGCAGCATGTGTCAGACACATTATGCGGGCTTATTCATTACGCTAGGCCGAGGAAACCTCAGTGAGATATCCTTCAACGCTCGCTGCATATCTCCTCAACGCGAGTTCCGCAACCGGAGCAAGCACACGTAAATCATAGACCTGCTGGCTGGTATGACGGCTAATGCGATACGACTTCTAATGAGACTTCCCGCTGCCTGCCTCCAAACACTCATATTTTATAGGATTCCCTAAATGTCAAAGGCAAAAATATTATTTTTGATTTGGATAGAGTGAGGCTGTGATAGAGGTTTTTTGCTGATTGTGGCATGATGACCAAACATAAAATTTATATAGCAGGAGATCTATGGGTGGCACAGGAACTTACCACTGAGGGGTCACAGATGGCAAAAAAAAACCTGTGGTCTGAAAAATACATTTTAAATGCTGATTGCACTCCATGTAAAAAAAAAACAAAAGGGCAGACCTACATTAACAAGGAATAGTCTATAACAGGGTTTTCCAACCTATTTTCATGGGGTACCACTTCTCATTTTGCAATTATCTCAAGTACCTTTACTTCTACCACTAATATGGACTTCCTATACTGGCCCAACAATACAAGTTCTTTGACCAGCAATGCTGTTATCCCAAGGTGCTCAACTCCTGTAGCTTGTTAACTTGGCCACCTGGTACAGTGGCATATCAGGTGATATGCAGAGGTTTTCTGATGAAGTGTATGCATTTTCTATGCGAGACACAGAAGCCTTCAGATGAGATGTTGTAGATTACTAGGGGAGATGCAGAGGTCTTTCTATGAGGTGAAGATAGGTGAGATGCAGATGACTTTCAATGAGGTTGAGCAGTTCTCTAAGTGAGATGCAGAGGTCTTTCAATGAGGTTGAGCAGTTCTCTAAGTGAGGTGCAGAGGTCTTTCAATTGGGTCAAGCAGTTTTCCAGGTGCAGTGAAGAAGTTCTGCAATGAGGTGAATTAGTTTTCTAGGTGGGATGCAAAGGTTTTTCAATGAGCAGTTTTCAGGGTGAGTTACAGAGGCAGTGCAGGTACAGTGGAGGCATTCTCTTTGTGAGACACAGAAACTTTCAGATGGGATGTAGTAGATTACTAGGGGAGATACAGAGGCTATCCTATGAGATCAAGACGCTCTATAGGTGAAATGCGTGAAGTGAGAACCCAATGGGGTTGAGCAATTATCAAAATGAGGTGGAGAGGTATTTCAATGCAGTAGAACAGTTCTATAGATGCAGCAAAGAAGTTCTCCAATGAGATGAAGTAGTATTCTAGGTGGGGTGCAAAGGTTTTTCAATGAGATGGAGCAAAAGCCTGTCCCAGTAGCTTATCTGCAGTGCTTCATGTCCCCCAACTTTCAGTCCTAATGGTCTTGAGTACCACCAAAGGGAAGCTCAAGTACCACCACCCATACTAGCACTACTGGTACAGAACCCATGGTCTATAAAATGTAGACATTTTAAAATGAGGCTGAGAAGTTCCCCAAATAAATGGGGAAGACTTCTTATCAAGGTTATCAAAAGAAGTTCTCCAGTTGAGGTGCAGGGTAGACCTGTCTGTATGGGTAAGATTCTGAAGTTTTTCAATTAGGTGAAGTAGTCCTTGAGGCATGCTCTAGTGAGGTGTGGCAGTTTTCCTGGTTGAGTTGCAGAAGTTTCTCAGTAAGGTGGAGTAGTTCTCCAAGTGATATGCAGAGGTTTTCTGGTGAAGTGGAGTGAGACACAGGAGCCTTCAGATGAGATGTAGTAGATTACTAGTGGAGGTGCAGAGGCCTTCCTATGAGTTGAAGATGTTTTATAGGTGAAATGCAGATGACTTTCAATGTGGTTGTGCAGGTCTCTAGGTGCAGTGAAGAAGTTCTCCAAAGAGGTGAAGTAGTTTTCCAGGCTTTTCATTGAGATGGAGCAGTTTCCAGGATGAGGCCCAGAAGCCTGTCTAGAAGGTGGAGTTCTCTAAGTGAGGTGCAGCGGTCTTCCTGTTGGGGGAGGGGGGAGGTTCCTCAGATGAGGACCAAATTACTGTAGACTTGTCTGTATAGGTAAGATTTTCCAATGAGATAGAGATATTTTCTAATTGACTTGCAGAAGTCCACCAGTAAGAAATTCTCCAAATGGGGCTCAAAAGTTTTTCAATAGGTTTTGAAAGTCTTCCAATGGGATGGAAAAGTTTTCTATGTGAGGCTTTCCAAAGAAGTGAACTAGTTCTCAAGTTTAAATGCAGTTTTTCAATGGTGTCTAATGGCTCCCCAGTTACAATGAGGTGGACTAGTTTTCCAGATGAGATGCAGAGGTCTTCTAATGAGATAATGTGATATTAACAAATTTCTCTCGATGAGGCTTGGTGGAAGTCTTCCAATGAGATGGAGAAGTTCTGAAGGTGAGGTGCAAAAGTCTTCAAATGAGATGGATTAGTGCTCCAGTTGAGATGCAGAAGTCTTCCAATGAGGTGAACATGTTCTTTAGTGGATGCTTCATGGTTAAGATGCAAAGGTATTCCAGTGTGGTGGAGTAATTTTTTTGTGTAAGGTCCAGAACTATTCCAGTAAGGCAAAGACCAGCAATGGTACAGAAGTTTTCCAATAGAATAGAGTAGTTTTCCTAATGAGGCAAGGAGGTGCAAATATCTTCTAAATTGGTTGAGAACTCTCTGATGCAGAATATTTTTAATTAGTTGGCGAAGTTCTCCAGGAAAAGAACAGAGTTTAGGTGAATTAGGTGAATAAATTCTCAAAGTGAGTCACTACAATTCAGGCAATAATGACAGCTTCTACAAATTTACAAATTTGAAAATATTCCCCCTCTGCACAGATGGAGTAGACTCCATAAACTATAAAGTTCTCTACTGGAGAGACTCTCCAAAGTTCTCCAATATGGTAAATTCTTATCAATGATCTCTCTACTAGTAGGGCTCTCCAAAGGTTCTCCAATATGGTAAATTCTAGTAAATTTGGATTGAACAAGGGTGACCAGCAAACAATATGGTATTCCCATGCTGGTGACCTCACTATGGTGACAGCTATGGCTTAGTTGCTGAATGCACTTTTTGTTTGGCCACTAGGCAAGAGAAGTTAATTATCTATAAAGCTTTTACAGATAGTAAAGTAAATATGAAATTGGTTGTAACCTTTCCTCAAGCTATCCAAAACTAAAACTCTGGGGTCGTTCTTCAAGCACTGTTTTCTGATTGGTTGCAGCAAGCAGCTTCCGTTTCGCATTGCCCCCCTGGCTGGGTGAATTAGCCTGCAAGTCTTCCTGCCATCCTCGGTGCACAGACATGATGCAATAGCAATTAAAGTCGCTTCCAATGTTGCGGTCATCCTAGAACTTGTTCCTCATATTGGAAAATCCCCCCTTGTCTTTACAGATATTTTTTAAAATTTGCAATATTGTTTCAATGACAAACGCAGACTCCCCGTGCAATAACTAACCAGCCGTGACTCCATTTTTCTAAGCCCGGCAGACTGTTAATTAGCGTGCAGCGCAGGAAGCCTTTAAATGGCTCACCAGCCTCTTGCTCTTGGCAGGCTCTGCGAGTAAAGTGTGTTAAAAACGCTCTTTAGCCTCTCGGTTGCTGCTAGCGCAGCTCTTTAGGGAGCTCTCTGTTTAATAAGACACTGTCTGCTGTACTTGGAATGTATTAAAGGGCCATTCACATTTACCGCTAGTAAAAAGACACATTTTTGGAGACATAAATCAAAGGCTGAGTCTCTTTAATATTGTGGCTCCCCTGTTGCACTTTGCTCCTGGAAAAATCCAAGAAGAAGAAGAAAAAATAGGCTTTCCTGTTTAGGGTGTGAAAGGGATAAAGCGTAGCAAAACCCATTTCTGGGTGCTATGCTCATTTTGCTGGCCCCCCATCCTAGCAGCCGGGTGATGCCACCGAGCTCTCCAAAGTTCTCCAATACAGTAAATTCTTTTAGTATAAACCGAGGCCTTGACTACCTGGTACTGTTTAGATCGACGATTGGCTGATCTCAAGGTGTGCTGTGTGCGGTGTTGTGTGGTGAGCACCAGCCGGTTGACTGCATACCTGGGTTTTACACTGGGAAACCGGGGATGCGGCGGCTGGCAATCGCAGCATTGTGGGAGACACTGGAAAAGCTGAGTACATCGATGACTCCAGGAGTTTCACACAGCAGGACATCCCGCTACAGGATGCCCTGCAGGGAAGGCTGGCAGTCAGGCCTGGAATTTTTTTAGATTGCTGGGTCATGCAGCATGGGTTTTGATCTGCTTTAAAGTGTACTTACCATAAAATCGTTGTTGGGTAGTGGTGGTCAACGTGTTATCTACAGCAGGGAGGAGATTCTCCAGCCACATTGTAGAAATGAGCCGACTCAATAAAAATCTTTCCACCTGCATGGGAGAATTTCCTCCACCACTTTGTGAACTGCTGTACCTCACTGGAGAACCTTTCCACCTCAACCATTTTTTTTTCACCTCAATGCTAAACCTTTCCAACATCTTGGGGAATGGCTCCATCACACTGGAGAACTTTTCCGCCTCGCTAGAGAACTTCTGCAACATCTTAGAGCACTGTACTACCTCAATAGAGAACATCACCACCACCGTGGAGAATTGCTTTGCCTCAAAGGAGAACATTTCCCCCTCATTGAGTTCTACATCTTGGAAAAGTGATCCACCTCATTAGAGAACTTTTCCACCACATTGGAGAATTTCTCTGCCTCACTGCAGATCTTCTGAATATGCTTAGACAACTGTTTTAACTCAATAGAGAACATCACCACCACCTTGAAGAACTGCTTTGCCTCATTAAAGAACATTTTTACCTCATTGAAAAACATCTAACATATTAAATAACTGTTCCACCCCAATGGAAAACATTTTGGAAATCTGTTTCAAATCCTAGAGAAGGCCTCCACCTCACTGGAGAACTCTGGAGATCTAGAGAACCTCTTCGACACCTTGTAGAAATGTTCTACCTCAAAAGAGACCTTGAGCATCTTGGATAATGGTTTCACATCTTGGAAAACTATTCCCCCCTATTAGAGAATATCTCCATCTCACTGGAAAATGTCTGCAACACTTAAGACAACTGTTCCACCACAATGGAAAACTTCAGCGCCACCTCAATGAAGAACTCATGCAACACCGTAGAGTACTCTTTCTCAACCTGTGGTACATGTACTGAAGGAGGTACATAGCACAGTAAAACCTTATCGCTTCAAAATTGCTCTGAGGCCTATGACCCACCTAACTTGGTACCATGTATGAGTGATCCACTCCCTGTGGGAACTTGGTTAAAATGTCTGGTTGTCAGGTGGTAAAAAGCCTAAGACCTACTGCCTTAAAGAACAATTATACCTCATTGGAGAAAGAAGAAGTCTTAGAGAAAATTTCCACCTAAATAGAAAACATCTCTATTTCACTGGAGATCATCTGCAACACTTTAGATAACTGTTCCACCTCAATGGAGAACTTCAGCACCACCTTGAAGAAGTGATTTGTCTCATTAGTGAACTTATTTAGGGAACCTTAAATAACTGTTGCATCTTAATGGAAAACGTCTCCAACATCAGAGAGAATTTTCGACCTCATCAGAGAACTTCACAATACTGTCTGCTCGCTTAAAATAGAATTTCCTCCATCACTTTGTGAACTGCTTTACCTCATTGGAGAACGTTTCCACCTCAACCATTTTTTATTTCACCTCAATGCTAAACCTTTCCAACATCTTGGGGAATGGCTCCACCACACTGAAGAACTTTTCCAACTCGCTGGAGAACTTCTGCAACATCTTAGAGCATTGTACTACCTCAATAGATAACATCACCACCACCGTGGAGAATTGCTTTGCCTCAAAGGAGAACATTTCCCCCTCATTGAATTCTACATCGTGGAAAAGTGATTTACCTCATTAAAGAACTTTTCCACCACATTGGAGAATTTCTCTGCCTCACTGCAGAACTTCTAAAACCCCTTAGAGAACTGTTCTAACTCAATAGAGAACATCAAGGTGGTGCTGAACATCTCTGCTTAGTTAGGGAACCTTAGATAACTGTTGCATCTTAATGGAAAACATCTCCAACATCAGAGAGAATTTTCTACCTCATCAGAGAACTTCACAATACTTTCTGCTCGCTTAAAATGTTTTCAACGGACATTCACATCTACCTTTAGTAAAAAGAGCTGCTTTGCCTCATTATAGAACTTCTCCAACTCATTGGAGAACATATGCAACACCTTAGAGAATTGTTTCACCTCAACAGAGAATTACACTGCCACTTTGGAGACCTGCTTCACCTATTCAGAAAATGTTTCCACCTCATTGAGTTCTGAAACAACTTAGAAACCTGTATCACATAGATGAAGAGCTTTTTCAACATCTTGGAGAACTGTTCCATCTCTCTGGATAACATCTGCAAATTCATTGAGGACTCTTACATCTTGATAAAGAGTTTCACCAACATCACAAAGAACTAAAAGGCCATTCACATTTACTGCTTAGAAAAAGAGTCATTTTGTAGGAAGAAATCAAAGGCTGGGTGGCTTTATTACTTTGGCTCTCCAGATGCAATTTGGGTTGCAACAAACCAAAAAGAAACAAACAGACATTCCTGTTTGGGGTGTGAAAGGGTTAAGGTACCTATTTTAGAATCACTGTTTTTTACCTCAGTGAAGAACATGGCCACCTCTTCAGAGAACGTTTCCAACATTTTGCATAACTTTTCATTTGAAAAGTTTGTGGCACAATGCTTTGCTTACCTGCATTTATTGCATTTCTGAGGGCCTGGTGAGCAGATCACTAGCTGTCAGGCTCAAGGGATCATATGAGGAGTACACTCACTGACAGAGTTACCCATTATTCTCTCTGGGTGCCTTGGGCAGGTCCTGTACTTCATCATACAAAAACCCTTTGGGACCAAAGCCAGGATTATGGGACCCACAGTCCAGCTCACCGAAATGTTGGGCCCCAGGGAGCACAATGGAGGCCGTAGGAGTGTCAGGCTTCAGGTAAGCAATGAAGCCTTGTGCCACAATGACAAAGTAAATTTTCATTTTAAATGATCTCCACCTTATTTAATAACTTCTTTGCAACACTGGAACATTTCTTCATTACAGTTAAGACTTTAGATATAACCTGATCTTGATGAATGAGAACCTTCAGAGACCTCAATCTGTGGGTGAGATTGTGGTGGTATTATTATTATTATTATTTTGAATATGTTTTTGTGTATTTATAGCGAATTGTGTAGATAACATTTTTAGAGCTGCTTGCTTTGTCCAGATTATTTCAGCTTTGGGTTTGGTTTGCTAAATGTATTACATTTGCTGGTCTAGGATAAAAAAGCATACTCCCCTTTAGTAACACCCAACCCCCACAGCCTATTTCTTAGAATTAGATCTTTTGAAACCTACAGGTTTTATGATTTCGGTCTTGTAACAGCCAGCATTGCCCAGCTGCCTCCTACATAGGACCATGCTGAGACAGTGGCTGGAAAGCTCCTTCAGGTACAGTGGAGACCGAAGCATTTGTGTGCCGTGGGCCCCTAGCTCGGAAAAGGTTACATTACAAAAACAGCCGTTGAAATCAACTGTAAAAAAGAAAAGGTGAGTATGATGGTTTTTTGGGGGGTCAGATACTCCTTTTAGCAAAGTTGCTGGTTAGGTGTGGTATCCATTAGCAAGATTCCTGGTTGGGTTTCGGTACAAGTTATTAAGGTTTCTGCTTAGGTTGTGGTACCTATTGTCTAGGTTCCTGTTTTAGTAAATGTTTTAGAGTTGCTGGCCATGTTTTAGAAACCATTAGCAAGAGTTGCTGGTTAGGTTGTGGTCACCATTAGCAAGGTTCCTGGTTGGGTTTTGAAGCAAGTTAATAGGGTTGCTGGTGAGGTTGTGGTGCTTATTGTCAGGGTTCCTGTTTGGGTTACAGTACATGTTTATAGGGTTGTTGGCCATAGGGCTGTGTTGTCGTATAAGTTATTAGGATAGCTGGTTAGGATGGGGTATCCATTAGCATGGTTTCTGGATGGGTTTTAATACAAGTTGCTGGTTGGGTTGTGATACCCATTGTCAGGATTCCTGTTTGGGTTGTGGTACATGTTTATAGGGTTGTTGGCCATAGGGCTGTGTTGTCGTATAAGTTATTAGGATTGCTGGTTAGGTTGGGGTATCCATTAGCAAGGTTTCTGGATGGGTTTTAATACAAGTTGCTGGTTGGTTTGTGGTATCCATTGTCAGGATTCCTGTTTGGGTCAGGGTACATGTTTATAGGGCTGTTGGCCATAGTGCCAATCAGCAGGGTTGCTGTTGTGTTTTGGTGCATGTTAATAGGGTTGTTTCCTTTAGTAGAGTGGTTGATTAGGATGTGGTATTCATTAGCAAGATTCCTGGTTGGGTTGGGGTACATGTTGCCCTGCTTGCACTTCCCTAGAAACAGCCTGGGTTGTAGTATCCATTGTTAATGTTCCTGTTTGGATTGTGGGACATGTTTTAGGGTTCCTGGTCATGTTCTGGAACCCATTAGCAGGGTTTACGGTTGTGTTTTGGTGTGTTGATGTTAATGGTTAATCCCTTTAGCAAAGTTGCTGGTTAGGTGGTGGTATCCGCTATCAAAGTTCCTGGTTGGGTTGGAGTACATTTTAATAAGGTTTCCATTGGGTTATGGTATCCATTGGCAGGGTTCCTGGTTGGATTTTGGTACATATACCCATTAATAGAACCTATAATAAAGCACCCAGCATAGTGTAGCAAACTAGTAGCAAACTGTCTTTTAACATTGTTGCTACATAGGCTATGCAAGGACGCGCCTACAATTGCAACAAATATTTATCATTTTTCTGGCAACTAGTGTACCCAGCCTGGGTATGCTAGCCTGTACAGGCACCAGGCTCTTAATTAACATGATATCCTAATTGAGAGCCCTAAATTTATTTATCAGTTTTGCATGCACTGAGGGTCACAAAGATTAATAAACATGTTTTTTTCCTATGACAGTGTGCACTCATGTACTCTCATGTGGCACACCCTGTCGTAGTGCTTGATAAATCAGGCCCATAATATACATGTATATATATAGCTGGTGTCTAATATAATTTCACAAAGGAAGCCTCTCTTTTTGGAAGACAGAACTTAACTCTTATTATTTTTGTAGCCTAAAGCCTTCTCTTATACTAAAAAAAAAAATTCCAGCAGACAAATGGTGGCTGAGGCTTTGACACGGTGCTCAGGTCACTGGTCGGATTATTTTCCTATATTATATTGGTAATACGCAGATTTCTACTTTGCCTTTCTGGATAATCTCTATAAGTGAGTGAAAAGGAAAGTCGCCAGAGACAGTCGTGTTTTCCTTTTACTTCGAATTTGAGGGGTTTAGATGGATTAACCCGCCATGTCAGACGGTCTTTGGGTACTAATTATATCGGGATCGGGTTACTCCAGCCAGGCTCCTCCGCCGTGATAGAGTGAATAATATTTGTTTAATATGAAGCAGCGATACAATTTACCATTTTTAATACTGTCCAGGGGTACTCCGGTTTATTTCACAAAATTCCAAAAGCTTTCCAAGATAGGATCAGAAAAACAGAACTTTTGTCTCACTTTCCAGTTTGTTAAAGGGGATTTTAGTTTAACTTCTTTTTTCATTCTTTCCTTTATTTTGCACTGAAATTCATGTTGGTCCTTTCTTATTTCAAAAATGAAAAAAAAAAATATATATATGTATATAAGATAAGTGCTATTACAAAATTCAGCAGATCAATGAATATAAATCCTCAAATCTTTTGGTCAATCTACTTTCTTAATTCCAAGGCCAAAGTTGTTTTTTTTTGAAAACCTACAGTATATGATTTTAGTCCACAAATAGAATTTTTTTTTAATTTCCCTTTTTGTTTTCTTTTAGTCTTTGGACATTATGTCCCCGATTTAATTTGATTAATTTGTAAATTTATTTCCAAACATTGTGAGAAGATGTAAGCTAACCAATTCAGATGAATCAGAATTTGCTTCCAGTTTCAGAGAAAAATTAATTTGTCAGGAAGCCAATTTTCTTGTGACTCATGGTAATCAAATGTTTCCCTATAATAGGTAAACATAACCTAAACAAACTCACCAGGTGGCCCAGGCCCCTCCCCATTCTGCAGCTGGGCAGAGTACACAGAGCCTGTGCCTTGCCAGCTTGCCCGCCAGCGCTCCCTGTGGCAGGTAGGGGCTCTTTATACCCCAAAGTGAGTTGCCAGGGGAAGCTCTCATACACGCCCACCCTTTTTTTTTTAGCAAAACCAGCCCCGATTATGTGCGATTGTGCCCCTACAATCTAGGGGAGGTATCCTTAATTTGCTCCTGGCTGGGTGCACTCCAGCTATCTAAAGCCTTCTACATCTAAAGCTTACATAACAAAGAAAGAACCAATGTCAGGTTTCTTCTCTGACAGTGTAGTGATTGATATTGAGCCACATAATGAAAAGGCAGCTCGTGATTTAAGCAAACTGAAGTTGAAGGTGTTCTCTGGTTATGCCACAAGGAGAAGAACATTTTGAAGTATGGAAAGAGTACATGCTTCAGAGCTTGAGAGAGTGGTCCTGCTAAGCAGAGGGTAAGTGCCAGAGGTTTAGTGAAAGTCTATGGTCACCAGCTGCAGAATTAATCCGCCTGTACCGGGACACTCATGAGGGAGCAAGTGCAGTGGACTATGTACAAGTAATGTCTGATCACTTTGAGCCATACTTTGATTTAGAGCAGATGGTTGCTGACTATCGAATGTCCCGTCAGGAGAAAGGAAGATGTTTTCACCTTCACTAACAGATTGCAGTTACTTCTATCACGTTTGGTGTATCATAAAGCTATATCTCCCTCTACAGTGGACTCTATGAGATCCAGTCAGTTAGTGAGAGGCTATTAAACCAAGTCCTCCCTCTTCCTGAGTTAATTAATATAATGAAGAAACAAGATGTGCAGTTCAGTCTCCCAGTCTCTCAGGAAGACATCTCCTAGGTTCAAAAGACAATATTAATAGTCATTTTACTTCAGCTCTATTTGAAACAGGGTTTCAAGTTACCCTAATCTACCGTTCATTTTACAAGAAGTGTCTTAGGAACATACCCCTCCAGTCCACCGGGCAGATGGAGTCATGGGGCCTGAACACTGAATCATATCGTGTAAATGGGAGCTTGCAAGTGGTCGTGACTATTCCTGGGTTAACCAGCAAGGGTGTTCCTGCTATGGATCACAGCTTTAGTTTGCACTGGCACCAGTGACTCCCATGTAGTTCCAGTGATTTTGGGCACGAATTGTAAAGCAGTGTACAAAGCTTTCCAGAGGTTTCTTGGAGAAGACGGGGTTACACCTTCTGATGAAGTTGACAGGCCACCCAACCTTAAAGAGCTCTGTGATGTACTTTCTGTTGGTTACCGGTATGGGGTGGTATATCACATCGGTAAGCATCCAGTGGAGATTCCACCAGATTCCTCAGAGGGGCCTCCAACATTGCCACTGACCTAATTGGAGATGGGAGTTATGTCCTCATGGAAACCCCTGAAGAAATGATTGTCAAAAAGGGCTGATGGTGATTCCTGAAAGAAAGGATTGGAGGATCCGAGTGGAATTATTTACTGTGGCAACTGTCAAATATTTTCCTACCCCCCCCCCCCCAGTCATAATTGATCATCATCAAGACATAGCCAATTTATATCCTGTGCTTGGTGTCAACTTTATGAAGTATATCTGAAGTATACCTGAAGTGTTCTCCACAGATAATATGGATGTTGGCTGCACCATGATTGCTCAACACACCTTCTGCCTAACTGATGCTGCACAGTTTGAAAAGCAGCCCCAATGGCTAGCCCCAAAAGACGTTGATGAAGACATACCCTACACTAGATGAAAGCTCAAGGGATTATTGGGGACAGTAAGAGCCCCTATGCTTCACCCATTGTGGTGGTGAGGAGTCGGACAAAAGTGTGGACCAATCCATCTATGTGTAGACTATCAAACTCTGAATAGGAGAACCATGGGGAAAATGACCTAATTACTCCATATCAGCATGGATTTATGAGGAATCGCTCCTGCCAGACAAACCTAATCAGCTTTTATGAGGAGGTAAGTTCAAGATTGGATCAGGGGGAGTCAATGGATATCATATATCTTGACTATTCTAAAGCATTTGATACTGTGCCACATAAAAGGCTGGTACAAAAGATGAGACCAATTCTCTTCAATATATATATAAATGACATTGGGTACAGATTAAACAGTAAAGTCTCAATCTTTGCAGATGATACTAAGCTGTGTAGCTAAGTAATTAGAACAAGAGAGCACAGCAGGAAGCTACAAACAGATTTAGATAAATTGGAAGCATGGGCAGTTAAATGGCAAATGAAGTTTAACACAGATAAATCTAAGGTTATGCACATGGGAAGGAGAAATCTGTGTCATGATTACACACTAAATAAAGAAACACTTGGTAAAACAACAATGAAAAAGGACCTAGGGGTTTTAGTTGACAATAAGCTCAACTGTAGTAATCAATGCCAGGCAGCTGCTGCCAGAGCAAATAAGATCATGGGGTGCATCAGGAGGGGCATAGGTGCCCTGAAAGATTGTTCAAGTTAGGTTTATTTAGTTTAGAAAAAAGACGATTGAGGGGTGATCTAATAACTATGTAAAAATATATTCGGGGTCAATACAAAGATCTGTTCCACAATCTATTTATACCCCAGAGTGTAACCATAACTCGAGGGCATCCACTAAGGTTAGAGGAAAGGTGCTTTCTCCACCGACATAGGAGGGGATTCTTCTCTGTAAAAGCAGTGAGACTATGGAACTCGCTGCCAGAGGAGGTAGTAATGATGGACAGTAAAAACGTTCAAACGTGGCCTTGCTGCCTTCCTGGCATGTAATAACATTTCCAGCTATGGCTGCTAGACCACTGGAAGGAGTTAAACAGGCTGAACCGGATGGACTAAAGTCTTTATTCAGCTTTGCATGCTATGTTACTATGTTGCTATGTTACTATATCTGATCAGTATACCTTGCCCAAGATTGAAGAGGCTCTGGAGGTTTTAAATGGAAACTGTTGGTTCACTGTGTTGGATCTGCGATCTGTGTACTACCAAGTGCCCATGGCACCTGAAGATCAGGAGATGGCAGCCTTTAAATGCCCCTTGGGTTTCTTTCAGTTCACTTGTATTCCACAAGGCAACAGAGGTGCCCTAGCAACATTCCAAAGATTGATGGAGCGAGTGCTGGGTGATCTAGTTCCCCGGGAATATCTTGTCTACCTTGATGACATTATTGTATTCAGGGATACTTTAGAAGAACCTGAAGAATGGCTCATGAGAGTACTTAACCACATGCGAGAAGGAGGGCTTAAGCTGTCAGCGGCCAGGTGCAGGTTTTGCAGGTCATCAGTTACCTACGTAGGTCACATCGTTTCTGCTGAAGGAGTAGCCACTGACCCAGCCAAAATTGAAGTGGTGGTGAACTGGCCCAATGTCAGAATATCATGGAGCTACACTCTTTTCTTGGATTTTGTGGATACTATCATCTGTTTATAGAAAGTTATTCCAAAATAGCCAAAGCTCTTCATTACCTGCTGAAGAGTGATGTAAGTGCTCCAGAGAAGCAAAAGAAATCTTCCAATATTCCTTTTGTGGATAGTTGGACTCCTGCATGTCAAGAGGCTTTCACTCAGTTGAAGAAGAAGCTGACATACTGCAGTAACTAAAGATCAACTGAGATGCAACTTATTGGGTCCATGGGATGTGGGCCAGAGGCTGTGCCAGACATGTTTGCCTATCCTGCGCTGCCCAGGGGTCAATTGAGAACCGTTCTATACTCCCAAAGCAGATGATTCGATAATTGGACCGCTATACCAAGTAGTACATGCCAAAGACCCTGCACTGTTGAAAAAGTCTTTACCCGCTGAATGTGGTCAGTTCGTAAGAGATTAGGAGAAGTTTGAGATAGACAAAGACCTGCACTTGTGTGGATTTTTATCCTGATCATCCTAGAAGCCGTTGACTGTTTCCCCCCTATTGTTTCTGGAGCACTCGTCAGAAGTTTGCATGATTACCATGATCACATGGGACCTGAGATAACATATGGCCAGGTGCAAGATCTATTCTACTGGCCCAAGATGAGAGATACTGTGACCAGTTTGTGCAGACAATGCCTCAGATGTCTTCAGAGGAAAGCCCTTCCAGTTCAGGTCCAATGGATTTGCCCTGCATGGATTTTCTCTTCATTGATAATGACTCAAGAGGGATTGAAAATGTATTAGTGGTGATCGACCACTTTACTTGCTATGCTCAAGCTTTTCATTCTAAAGATCAAAGAGCAGTCACCATTGTTCGAGTGCTTTGGGAGAAGTATTTCATCCATTATGGTCTACTCCACAGATTGCATTCAGACCAAGGCAGAGACTTTGATTCGGAAAAGTCAGACCATGCCTTATCACCCAGGGGGTGATGCTCTTCCTGAGAGATTCAACAGGACCTTGCTTGATATGCTGGGTACTCTGGAAGTCCAAGACAAGTAGTCCTGGAGCCACAAGGTTGAAGCTATGGTACATGCCTATGCTCTTCTGAAAGAATCATCATATCACCTGGCTGAAGAAAATACAGCTAAAGTAAACACTGGAAATAAGAGACACTTTGATCTCCATGTGAGATATAGAGACTTGAAACCAGGGGACCTAGTCCTTCTGTAAAATCTAAGAGCATCTGGAAAACATAAACTGGCTGACCACTGGAGCAAAGGGACTTTTACTGTAGTGGACAGGTTGCCTGGGATCCCAGTATACAAAATCAAGGGACCAGAAGATAAGATAAAGGCCTGGCATCGAAACCACGTGCTGCCTATCCCTCAAATAGATAATGATGGCTCAGAAGATATTGCATTGAGTGATTCACCCCAGCCTCAGGGAGATGCCATTCCGATCTGCTAGATACCAACGAGAGCTACTGGACTTCAGTTCCCGAAGTCACTAGCCCAACTGCTTCTTCCCCTTCAAGAGAGTTTTTGAGTACTAGCTCCGTAGAGTTTGTGCCTCAGTCAGTGATTACGCCCAGATAGGAACCTAACCCTGCAAAAGAGCCAGCACCATCCCTTCCCATGAGATCTAGTTCATGGCCTGAGAACAAAGGATTGCGTCAGAGGAGAGCATGGAGAGGGGAAAGAGTTAGGCATGCTCCATCCATTTTTACCTATGATAATTTGGGAGATCCCAGGTTTATCAGTCAGCCACAACTGTATCATTATGTTGTCTGTCTTTTCTACTCCTGGCATGTATTGCTACTTTTCTTGCCGCAATTTATTGTAATTGAGAGGCCTGCACCCAGGAGTCTCCATCACGTAATATAGCCAGAGGGCCTCCACCAAAAGCACCAGAAATGTAGGAAATTCTTGCAATGGCAACATTTACACAAGGTGCCAGGTGAAATATACATGGACTACGGCAATATGTCTGCCTTAAATGCTCATGGAAATAGGTGGGCAGATGTGCAAACAGAGCGGAATGTAGCTCTATGTGAGGTAGACTGGATGGAGGGGTTGTGGTGTGACTGGACATCCCCATTTAAAATAAGGGGGCCCCATCAGACTTTCTGCCTGTGGGCCTATACCACACTAAATCTTGCCCTGGCCGCTACTCCTCACACAGGTGCTTCAGCCCCCCCTCCCAGGACACATAACATCTGGGGGGCACAGAACAGCCCTGGAGGACCCAAAAGCTAATATACCAAAGGAGGCTTGTGCTGGGCCCCTCCTGCCACGGCTTGGTAGCAGCTGCCTCCCCTGCCTCTTTGGTATGAAACCCCCCAGTCTTACACTAGACATCTTAGTAGCTGTCTGAACTCCATCTTTGGCCCTAGCAGCTTGTCACTCCCAGCTGTTTTATATCTTGCAGATCGAATAGGGAGGGAATCAGGATTTGCACTTGTAAAAGAGAACATAAAGAAATGGAAAGCTAGAGCAGCATAATACCATATGGCTGATGTTTGTCAACAGAAAGCAAAAATACCACAGCCTACTAAAAAAAATGAGAATTTATGATGCAACAAAGCCCACACGGGTTTGTCTGATTTCCAAAATGTGCCCGTTCCAGCACTCAGGAGTTTATATTCAACACAGTGTAACACAAATTCTTAATGAACAAGACCGCAATAGTGCAGCTGATGAGTCATTAATGGCGTAATTAGATTTCAAGGTTGATGGCTTTTCCAGAAGTGTGCAACACGGCGAACAGGTGGACAACTTCTAACTGCCAAAACCCACTGCCCCGCTGTCAGGCTAGACAGTCAGGCTGGAATAAACATCTGCTGAACGAAACTTCACCCTAAGGCAGGGGTGCACGAGCTGGTCTAATGGCCAATCAAGGGGGGCACAATTAGAGAATAAAGAGAAAATAGAAACGGTTTACAGCAGGAAAGCTATAGTCTTAAAGTCATACTAAAGACAAGCCCGATTGTTGTCCCATTGCCTCGGGCTACATGTTGCACTGTCCTAAAATTCAATCTGTTTTCAAAAAGACCCTGTAGTTCCTAAGGTGTCTTTAAAAATATTAGAGCATAGGAAATTCACAGAAAAAAATGGGGAGAAACAGTGGGTGTCACAACAGCGATGTGATGTAAGCACACGGTGTGCTTAGCATATTCATAATGGGCCATGCTTGGATAAAGTCACAGCTTGTACATAAAGGTTGATCATTGAGAGACATGCTGTAGGCAGAGAGATTGTCGGCACCCTTTTAGCAACTAGTGTGCATGGATAAAAAGGGGGTTTGCTGGGTGTCTGACCTGTGGTAAGGCTGGCAAACAGAAGAAACGCTGTAATACAGGGTGGCCAAGCTTTTGATTGCTAGCAGGCTGATCAAAGACTGGAGCAAGATGTCTGAATGTCGAGAGAGGAGAGAGTATGCAGAGGTTTTAGAGCTGCAGAGAAACACAGCCAATCAGGACACCTGGGGAGGGAGTGGGGAATGTTTCTGTTCTTGGTCCACCTAAGGTTGATTGAAGGACCATATCAGTGAGATGGGTACTGAAAGCTGAATGAGAAAGTGATTTTCCGCACTAAGGAGACAGACAGAACAGGAAGCACAGTGCTAGAGCCACTTAATGAAAGGTAAGCTATTTACTTCTTAACTTTTGACTTGCCAAACAGTTTAAAGTGGACCAAAACCCAGGATAGTCTAAAGTTTTGACTATCCTGGGTTTTGGTCCTTTACCCGGGGGCACCCCGATTGTGATGTTTAACCACCTAGATCGCCCAATCTCACTCACTTCTTCCCGGTCCCACGGTGCGTCTAAGGGCAGCGGCTCTGACGGCCGCATCCTCCACCTCCCTCTAGCAGGGAGCGTACCCACGCCGGCCGCGCCGCTCAATGTGACCGGAAAGAGGTGATCTGGCTGCGCCGATCTGGGGGGTTTCACAAAGCTGGGTACCGCCGATTGGGGTGCCCCTGGGGAAAGGACCAAAACCCAGGATAGTCAAAAGTTTTGACTATCCTGGGTTTTGGTCCACTTTAAATTGATTTTGACTATCCTGGGTTTTGATCCACTTTAAAGAGGAGCAACACCCCCCTCAAGTCTATAAGACTCTTAGGGGGTTTATCTACTTCCTTATGGGGCATAAGAACTGGGATACCCCACTGTGTGAAACCCTCCAGGTTACCCAATATACTCAACTCTTTCACAACCCCGTGCAATGGCTGCATTCCCAGCATACCTCTACCCAGACCTTTTAAATTCTGAATGGAATGAGTGCTCCTAGAATTACATGGGAGCAGCCATCTTGGATTACACCTGAAATCTCTGCTTACACATGGGTATGTGGTTGTGGGTGGTTGGGGACAGGCTTTGCTAGCACACAGACACAATGCAGTGGAGCTGGGAGCTTCCTTATGATCAGCACATCTGGCCAGACACACAGAATATTAGAAGGAGATAAAATCCTTCTCTAGCTGGCTGCATCGATTCAAAGATCTGCATGGCTGCAGTTTCCCTGTGTGATATTGTTTCTCCACACATGGCAAGCTGTCTGAAGCTTGGGATTTTTTCCCAAACCAATCTGAGAGATTTACCTCAATCAGCACATCTGTCATGTTACACACACTCACACACTGATCACCAGCCGCTGGAGGGGACATGCAAATGTTTCAATGTAAGTAATTGGCCTTGGCTGCTGCAGATCATTGCAACAGTCATCTCCAATGTTGATACAATGTTTTAAAAGATGAATTTGAAAGCAAAAAAGGCCGCACCAACTGTTGCATATATGAACTCGTGTGCTACACTGGTAGGGGTTTCATGAGACAAATGTCTATTGAATCAATTTAAGCAAAGCGGGGAGTCCCACACCACCCCCCAAAACCCCTACAGAAGCAGTGGCACCACTATAAGGGTACAAATAACATCAAGCTTTATTGGTACACGTATTTACAGAATGGTGCTGTATGACAGATTAAAATCATTTTAAAAAACATATAACATTCTCACAGGGGGGGGGGGGAGGCAAAACCCACTGCTCTCAGCTATAAAAAGAAGCCCTATTGCATGATGACCCGCGGTCCAGGTTTTGCCTCCCCCCCCCCCCCCGTGAGTATGTTATATGTTTTTTAAAATGATTTTAATCTGTCATACAGCACCATTCTGTAAATACGTGTACCAATAAAGCTTGATGTTTTAAAAGATTTCTGAGCAGCGTTAAATCATCACAGCTGATGGCTTACTACTTCTGGCTAGAAATATATCATCAAAATCACTGAGATTTAGGGTAATATTGACCATATGACTGGATTTTGCAAAACCAGAGCTGTCAAAATTGTGGCAAGATGGCCGCTCCCATGAAGTTCATTTGCATAGAATCTGCCTGCTATTCCACAATATCTGCATGGGGTTAGCTAACATCACTGATTTCCGGTGGGGAGGGGGTTAGGCGAGCAATTTGCTACACTCAGTTTTGCTTAACAAGTCCTTACTCCTGTGGTCTCCTGCAAACTAGTAGCTGCGATCAAAATTAACGCTGCACCCATCATTTGGGTAACAGGTGGACTCAGGTCATAGGAGCCCAGGGGTAATGTAGTTTGCCGTGGAGGGAAGCTTACTCTGGTGAGTCCCAAGAATAGTTGCCTATGAGGTGCCCCATGAATGATTTCTTTCTTTTGGGGGAGCCTAAGAATGATTTTCTCTGGTGAGCCCCAAGAATGATTTCCTCTGGTGGGCCTCAAAAGTCATCTGGTGAGCCCCAGGAATCATTTTGTTTGGGGGCCCAAGAATGTTTTCTCTAAAAGAGCTAAGAATGATTTCTGCTGGTGGGCACCAAAAATGATTTCCCTTGGTGGGCCACAAGAATGGTTTCCCTCTTGTGAGACCCAAGAATTATTCTCTTTGGTGGGACCTGTAAACTGGCCCCAAGAATGATTTCCTCTGGTGGCACAAAATATGGCTTCCTCTGGTGGGTCCCAAGAACAATTTCTTGCAATTCTATAACCTTTGGTGGATCTCAGGAGATGATCTGGAGACCCCTTGTGTATAACCTGGAAACCAAAAGTGTTTCTTGTACAAACGTTTTTATTGGCTAGAAAGGTCTTACAAAACCCAAAACATGTTACAATTACATTTAGGTATGGTGACGTGTTTACAAAAGACAATATTAAGTACATAATGCAATCTCATTGAAGTCTGTATGTGGCTCAAAAGCCCTGTGCCCCAGGTATTTGAAATTAGGATACCCCCAGGGTCGCTCAAAGAAAGGTTTTGTGCTGCTTTAATTGACAGTTGACAAAATACAAGAATCATGTGCAGGTGTATGCAAATATCAGATTATTAATTATCAGATTATCAGGACTATCCGAACTAAAATAGAAGAAGCTGGGAACTAGATAAGCTTATAGGCATCAGGGGATAACAAAAAGTAAGAAGAGCAAAGAGGGGAAAGCAAAATGGACAATATTTCCATTGTTCTGAATACAAAGTTAAAAGCAGGAGCAAGCCGCCATTTAGAACATAAATATATTTGGTGTATATGAGATGGGGAAGTAACCATGTGGCTGCAAGTAAGTTCACCTGGTGGAGGTGAGATAGTGTCCAAGGAACCTGGGACATCTAAAAAAAAGTACCTGTATCATGGCTGTAAGTTTCTCATTAACTGTGATGTCCGAAATCTTAATAAGAGATATAATAATATCTCCTAATAGAGATAATACTAATAATCTAATAATAGCCCATAAAATAGTGCTGGATTTCCAGGAATGAGCAGATTGTTTTATCATTACTAGAAAAGCCTCGTAAACTGCTAGAAAGAAGTTTGAAGAGGAGACTGCAAGTTCTAAACCCTATGGAATGGATCACTGGGCACTCCCACCAGATATGGAACATTGTGCCCAACAATAGATATTCCCAGAAACAATTAGGGGATGCAGTTATAAAACACTGGAGTCAGATACAACCTCATTCATTTTTAATAGGAATTTACTAAGGCTAGAACTTTTATGTATTGTGGACCACACACCACCCCAGTGCTCCTTTGTGAGTGTCTATCACAAGTCTGCTTTCCATTTCTGTATGTTGGAAAACTTTAAACCCAAGCAGCTCACCTAATGCCTGTCCTACGTTCCTCTCCTCCATTCCCGGTTTACCCCCCCCCCCGTTAATATAGTACATTAAATAATTAGGATAAAGGGAGAGTTGCTACATTTAAAAGGGGAAGTGATCCAATGGCAAATCTGAAGATATTTAAAAATATTGATTTGTGGGAGACTTGAGCTCAAATAAAGCAGAATACACAGGGTAAGCGTCAGCACTGGGCATACCTGGGCAGGTGCCGGGGTCCCTGTACCTTGGGAGGGCCCACCTCATTCCCTCTACCCAGGGCATATCCCCCCTATCTGTCAGGACTTCTATTCTTTTCTTTTTTTTCATACTTTTTTCTTTCTTTCATTCATTTTTTATTTATTTCCATCTACACTTTCTTTCATCTGTTCATGTTGCCATTCTCTTTTTTGCCTTCTATTGTTGTTCTTTGTGTCATTCCTTCTCTTTGTTTCTGTCTTTCATTCTATGCTTTTGTTATTTCTTTCTTTGTTTCTTTCCTTTATTTTTTTATTTCTTTCCATCTATTCTTTCTTTTTTTATGACATTCATTAAATTTTTTTATTTTTTTTTCCTCTTCTTTCTCTCATTCCTTCTATTCCTATTAGATCTTTTCATCCTTTCTATATTTATTTTCTCTCTATTCATTGGCAGCATTTATTGATCATACATAAAATGTTATAGCAGTGCATGGAATATCATACAACAGCGCAAGGGGCCCCTTGAGACTCTATCGTCCAAGGGCCCCACGGAAACCTGGAGCCGGCCCTGGCAATACCTGCGCTGTCCATAGACTTACATGGGCAAAATGTAGCACACAGATGTGAAAGGGCCCATTTACTTTTATGGGCTGTGTTTTTTTTGCATTTAAATCACAGAGTATTTCTACTCAAACTTGTTTCAAAATCAAAGGTATAATAGGTGCCTTACCCTGTCTGTAACAACTACTTTGTACAGTGCTACAGATGAAGATAGCTCTATATAAATAAGCAATATTAATAAAAATACTTCGGCGCAGGTTGGCCAGCTAGCCTGCGGCTTTATCTCCTTGTGCCAGCAAAGTTAGTAAATCAGGCTCCAGCCCTGCTTAGGCCTGCATTACAGTAATTTGGGGATACTATATAATAAAAAGGTCCCATATAACCTGAAGGAGGTGGTAGGAGCAGCTTGAGATACTAATGGCAGGGCCGGCCTTAGGGTAAGTGTCTCTCTGTGCAAGATTTCAGGATGGCGCCCAATAAATGGAAAGTGAGCAACAGAGGAAAAGAGGAAGACAAATAAATAGGGCAAGAAAAACAGAGGGAATGCAGAAAAAGAAAACTGAATGTAGATAAGAATGACATAATAGGTAATATGAAAAAGAGACTGAGAGAAGGAAAAGGGAAGAGTAATGTAAAAGAAAGAGAAGGTGAAAAGAAAGAGGATAGAGGGATGTGGAAATTAAAGCAAGATGGGGTGAACGTGGGGGAAACCGGAGTAGAGAGAGAGTATGATCAAGGGAATGAGAATGAGATGAGCGAAATGTAGAACAACAAGAAAACAGAGGAGAAAGAGAGAGAAAGCAAGAGAGTTGAATAGGTAAAGATAAAAATAAGAATGCAGAAAGAAAGAAACTGAAAGAGATAAAGCCAGTGAAAAAGAAAGAAGAAGGAAAGACAGAGAGAAAAAAGGAAGAGAAAAACTGAAATAAAGAAACTGTAAAAAAGGTGGAGGAAAGATAAGAGAAAAAAGATGCAATGAGAGGTGAGGGGAGACAGGCGGACAGGACGAAGGTGACAACAGAAAGATGGAGGGAACTGGGAAACAATGTGAAAAAAGGGGGAATGTGAAGAGAGAGGAAAATGGAGGGATCATCAAATACAAGAGAAAGAAGTAGAAAGGAAAATTCAAGAAGAAGAAATTCAAGAAGAAGGAAAAAGGTAAAAAAGAATTATAAAGAAATGTGCAAAAAAGAAAAAGAGAGTTGAGGGTGTCTTGTCCAGCTGAGAGCTCGAAGCCCCTGGTTGTGATGGCGTCCTATGCGACTGCACACCTCCACACCCCAAAGGCTGGCCATGACTACGTTAGTACCAAAATAACAGCCAAGAAAGACTCTAATGGCTGTCTGGTGCTGAGTTACAATTATCAAGATGGATAAGGGGACCCAGCCTTTAAGATATTATATAGAGCTTTTGTTATGGCTGTAGAGTGTTCCTGTAACTGTCTAATGTGTTCCACCACTTTCCTATACAGAGCACCTGCAG
Organism: Gastrophryne carolinensis; assembly: GCA_027917425.1. Lineage (NCBI taxonomy): Eukaryota > Metazoa > Chordata > Amphibia > Anura > Microhylidae > Gastrophryne > Gastrophryne carolinensis. Next base: position 47,839,951 of record CM051244.1, on the reverse strand, counting down.
AGAATTATTTGTCAGAAAACGACAGAATACACCATACTAAAATTTATTTTAATGTGGTTGCAATGATTAATTTACTTTATATTGGGTTATAAACTCCAGGTGTGCAACCTCCTTCTCCCAGAATTCACAAATCAATGAACGATTAAATCCGTTGTAGCAATTGTTTAACCAAAGTCTCACATTTTCTGCCGGAGAAAGAGAGAAAAATCTTGGTCCATCTTCGAGGGAAAGAAAGACGACATTGGCTTTGGCCGCCAACAATTAAACTGCGATTACTGGGCAGAATTGTGGTTTAGGATCTCCTTAGTCAACGGCCTATTCCTGGCTTTGGAGCCGAGAAAGTTAAAAAAGAAAAAAGGTTTTGCAAGCGGCCTGAAACGCGATATCTGACTGCCCGCCGAAAATAAATGGAGTTTGTCGATGTGGTATGATTTTTATGCAAATAAATAGGAAAATGGCATTCATTCTCACCAAACAAGCATTAAAACCTTCAGAAAGCAGAAAGAGGTTTGATTATTTTCATAGGTGTTTTTTGTTATTTCGTTCCCGTTTTATGAACTTTGCACAGTGTTATTTGGCTGGAATTCCAAGCTTCGGCAAAGAAGAAGAAGAAGGAGGGGAAGAACGAGAGAGAGGATGCTTAGTGAAGTACAGATGTATGGCATTATAGTTTGTTCTGCCAAACCAAAGAAAATGTCTAAGTAATTGGACGTTTCTCCATGGTCAGATGAAGCCTCGAGGGAAAGAAAGTGTACGGCCGCGTAGAGGAAAACTCACAAAGGCAAAAAATACGTAAATAAATAGAAAGATTAAGCATATTTCATAGTCTGCTGCTATATAATATAAATATGTAATCAGGCTGCCTTGGACATGAAGGAAGATGTGTAAATGACTTACATATGACCCATGATTCACCCAGTATTAAAGATCTCAACTCGAAAATATTTGTTTGTTTTTCTAATTAGGAGGCTTAGGTTGCCTCAGGATCCTATTCAGTAAGGACACAATAAAAGAGGGAGCACGAGGTTGATTGGGCAAGTAGCTGATGTCCTGCAGAGTAGAGATGAGCGAACTTCCTAATAATTCTGCAAGAAATTCGGGTTTGTCCGAATCGAACTTTACGAATCTCTATCTGGGGTAAAGAAAAAATAAACTCACCTGTTTCAGGCGGCTTCTCAGTGGGTGGGCGGGCAGGCTGGATCCAGTTGGCATATTGGGGGGCAGACAAGCTTTCTCTGGTGGGCAGGCCAGTGCAGGGGTGGATTTCTCGAAGCTGGCAGGTGAAGGCCTTCCTCCATCTGGTTTCTACACCAGCGGGTGGAGGTGTGGGCTTCCTCCATCTGGCTTCTCGGACAGAGGGTGGGCTTTTGTTTTCTTGTTACATATTTCAGTGAAAACTTCTGTCAACACAAATCCCAAAGAAATTCAGATTCATGCCGATTTCTCCCTGAAATTCAGACCAAATTCAGGTTCCAAATGTTCAGTTCGCCCCCTCTCTAATCAAGAGCCTTGGATCAGGCTGATAGACAAGGTGAGTCCTTAGAGCAGGGTTGGATTAAACACTGGGCACAAGGGGTTCTCTACCACTTGAGCTCTTCACAGTGATGTGCAAAAAAGTTGGATTGCAAACCAGACAGGCTGCCCGGTGGTAAGGTGGGACACGGAATTGGCAATAGAACATGGAAGTGGCAGTTATGGGCTACCGGGTTTCCTGATAGGCTGCTGCTGGTCAGATGGGCAGAGAACCAGGAACAGAACTAGGAAGTGGCAGGTATGGACTGCCTAGTTACCTGGTCTTGAGATAGCCTGTCAGGGAAAAGTGCAGCTGGGCCTCCCAAAACATAGGGTGATCTCTCAGGGAGTTCTACTGGCAGGCCCAGGATATCCCCAATGTGACACTGATCTACACCACATGTGCTTGTAAGGCGCCTCCCGACTGATGCCCACCTCAACAGGGGCAGCCAAGGTTCTGTCACAAAAGGCTTTTGCAATTGTTATGCCAGCAAGGAGAACAACTGGTCTAACAGCGACTCACTGGGAGCTCTTAATGGAACGGTAAGCCTCTGTGGACCAGCAGCTGGCTCTGATTTCTTGTTACAACCCGACTTTCTTTAGACAATTCAAAATTGTTCTGTAGTTCGACCCTGGCTTGACTTTCAACCTGGCCCACCACAACTTTGTTTTTTTCATGTAGAGATTCTTTGCTGCCTGCCTATGACCTTGATCTGTTCCTGATTCTTACTCCGCATGGTTTGCTTATAACCCCTGATATTTTATAGTCGGAATGAAAATAATTTGAGGTGCCACAGTGATTGCACCACTGCAGCTGGCACTAGGAGTGTCCTCATTCATAGTAGCGGTGGCCATCTTTCTGTTAACCCCTACTATGGACCATTTGAACTGACCGCCATCGACCAGACCAGGATCGTGGGAGTTACAGTGATCCTACCTGCTGCACACTCTTCTGAACCGGAATTTTGGAGGGTTCAGTCATCCCTATTAGAATTCCAAAAGGGCCACAATATGTTCATGTCTTGAACAGAGACCACCATAACTCAGCGGCAGCCTATATAACAGTTTGTCTATATTCCTTCACCTTTCAGCATGAAGGTAAGTTGAGTCTAATGAGTGCACCTCTCAGTTTTGGGATCCCCCTTTAGCCTGAACATTTAGAATTCCAAAAGGGTCACAATATGTGCATGTCTCCATCAGAGACCACAATAATTCATTGACGGCCTATATCACAGTTTGTCTATATTCCTTCATTCTTCAGCATGAAAATAATTTGAGGGGCCTCAATGAATGCACCTCTCAGTTTTCAGTTTACCTTGGGATTGATTGATGATTGAGATCATTGAAAGAGCCATGATAGGTTCATGTCTTGAACAGTGAGGTTTATGATCCAGCAGAATCAAATATATTCCAATATTGGCATGGAGGCAGGTTGAGTCATCATTGAGTGCACCTCTCAGTTTTCAACTTTTTTACCTTGGGATCCTTCTTTAGCCTGAACATTTAGAATTCCATAAGGGCCACAATATTCTCATGTCTAGAGACCCCCATAACCCATCAGCTGCATATATCACAGTCACACAGTGTTCCTGTACACAGGCTTGCTGTACGCAGCTTCACCTCTGGAAGACTCTGCGGCTCTCAGTTGAACACCCGGCAAAGCTCGCTCGCTCTGGATAAGCAATTAAACTTCATTAGTGCCAAACCGATTACTCCAAAAGCAGCCTCAGCAGCTGACTCTGGAAACTGTGGCGGATTCTGCAAATAATTGGTTACTGAGGACTTTGTTTCTTAACATTCCTGGCAAAAGCAATTGTAGACGAAAATGAGCCTACAAGAAATACTGTCTCTGCTTTAGAGACCAGCTTCTAGTTGAGTGTTGACTCTTAGCAGCGTAGGGAGCCTAGATTCTATTTCAAGTTTAAGTTCTTCCGAGTAATTTAAAAAACTGAGACCAGTAAATAAGGGGATAAACAGTGTTTCCACAGTTATTCTCCCCACTGATCCACCTACTCACAATATAATGGGCCCTCCTGGAGGACAGCTTTCCATCCTCTCCATTTCCCAAGATTTAGCTAAACTTTTTAATGATTTAGTAGAGAATCCTCGGGATTTCTCACTATGTCAACATGATGTCATTGCCCAAATAAAGCAGTCAAGAGACCCTTTTATTTACTGTAGTATTGTTAAAAAATAAGTATTTGAGGTTACAACAAGGCCATTCCACTAAAAGGACCTCTAGGCCCCATTCCAACAAATAGTTTTATTGTAGCTTTCGATAGAGAGAAAGAGCTGAAAACACTTTAGTCTTCTTTTAGATTCTTGCAACCCTAATGTAGAGATCTATCCTTACTTGGTGAATGGTCAAAGGAAATAAAAGCAAATAAGTCAAGGTGCAAATGTCATCTAAATGAAATAGTGCCGATCAAAAAGGTTTGACCCATAGCCACAATACAAAGCCTGGGTGTCATACAGGTCTAGAAGCAGAAGTTTAAAAAGGTTTAAACTGTGGGCTTTTACAAATTATGGGTGCCATAGATAGTGGTGGACAAATAGTTTGTACCAAGGCCATATACAAGCATCAATATTATCAGAAACAAATGGTGGTGTTTAAAAAGTGTCATGTGCACATACAAAGTATGGGTCTTGTATCTGCAACATGGTGGTGGCCAAGGGGCATACAAAAGCATGTGTCTCATCAGTACTAATTGGTGATGGTCAAAACGTTTGCACTAGAGTCTTATACTAAGTTTGGGTATCATCCAAACCCTGTGGTGGTGTTTAAAAAAGTTGAACCATGTGCATGTAAAAATATGGGTGTCATCGGGCCTTAATAGCAGTAGCCAAAAAGGTTTGACTCATGGGCACATACAAAGCATGGGTGTCATCAGGACTAAATGGTGGTAGCCAAGAAAGTTTGCCTTATAGGCTCATACAAAGCATGGGTGTCATCAGGACTAAATGGTAGTAGCCAAGAAAGTTTGCCTTATAGGCTGGGTGTCATCAGTGCTAAATGTGGTAACAGAAAAGGTTTAGGTTGTGGGCACATACAGTGTATCGATGTCATCAGGACTAAATAATGTGCACTATTGGCGCAAACAACACTGTCTTCACTGTGGTGCTGAAAATAGTTTGAATTGTGGACTCATATGTAAAAGGTTGGTAGACTAGCCATCACAACTGTTAACTGGATTAGGTAGGTTAGGATAAGTTTATTTAGGAAAAGGCACAGAGCAGGATTAGATGGTAGGGGTGGCTGTATAGTCCTATAGACACTAGGTGTCACCCTCTCTTCTGAAACTGGATAGCTAGGCACAGACTAGGGCAGGGCCTCATCCATGCCTGCTGATTGGTTCCTGCATCTATAAATAGACTCTTTGGGGATAAATAGAATCTTTGGGGAAAGATAACCGCATTATGGTGGACTCCTGTAGGAGGGACCAGGTGGGGACCAATCATAGGACATAGCAGGGAATAGGACTCTAGGTGCCAGGGTTTCTGAATATAGCTACCCAGCTGTGGAGTAAAGGATTTTCTTTTTCCCCGGGAACAGTGAGCGCTATGCTAGTCCTTCCCCTAACCCAGTGTGAGTCCCTTCACAAGCCTGGCCTTGTCTAAGGGTTGCATCCCAGTCTCTCCCAAAGCACACTCAAATTCCACCAGGTGTCCTTGTAACACATATCCTGTAAAACATGGAGGTCATAATCAGGTCTTAATGGTGATGGCCAAAAAAGTTTGAGCCATTGGTATATATGTATGGGTGTCATCAGGTCCATATGGTGGTGGCTAAGTACATTACATAAATGGTAGAGTATGGTGAAGCTGGGGAGGTGACAGATGGAAAAATTGGAACTGTTAGTAGTAGGTAAAATTTTCAGGATTTCCCCAGCATAAGCGATGCATCAAATGAATTATCGGATACCTCAAGGTTTACAGTAAAAACTGTAAACTTAATTCCTCTCATTGGAAGCCAGCACCAGAGCCTAGGAGAGGCCAGTGTCGCCGTTAGGTTCTTCTTCCATTTTTCACCCCTAAAACTTACCCAAACCACTTCGCGGTCATGTGAATCTTCATCTCTAAATATTTCTCGGCCCATTTGTTTTGTGTTAATGTATTTTGTAAATGAAATGACACTGAAACAGTTTTTTTTTAATTCACAAATGCCATTTTTTTGGTGGCTTTTTTTTAAAAATAGTATTTATAAAAAGTTATAAACTTTTTTTTTTTAATTTATAAAAATACTACATTTAAAATTTTAAAAAAATAAAAAACTATATGCATAGCAATGGCAGGACCCAGAACATTAGTTTTCATCTGTGGTCCCCAACGAGTCACGCAGCTCCTGCATGTCGGCCACCAACTGAAGGACCCTTTCACTCTGGCACGTGTGCTCCCTGTATAAAAAATAAACAAACATTGTTTGTTGGCAAATACAAGTTTCTCACCTGTGGATGTTTTTTTTTTTTAGGTGGGAAGCTACCTAATGACGCCATATGTCATTATCCTAAGTAATTAATCTAAGGAAGAGGGCATATGTCATTATGCTAGGTAATTAATCTAAGGAAGAGGGCATATGACATTATGCTAGTGCAATTGACTATGGCTTTAGGTATGTTGGTGATCATGTCAATTACCACATAGTCAAAAGAATGACATTACAACTTGAGTTCTGGGCCCTGCCACTGCTGGGAAATTGAGACTGTAGAGACATGTCAAATAGGGTCACTTCTAATGTCTTAGTCAACAGTAAGCAAATGACAATTTCAATGTGTGTGTGTGACATCACCCACCTTCTCCATGTGCCTCCTGGGCATGATCTGCTGCAGACTCTTCCACAGATCCTTCACCTGCTACATTAACATCTAGAAAAAGAGATTAAGGGAATCATCTTTGTGTTAAATAGCATGTATGTGTGTGCGCTTACATGAAGAGTCACATACCAGAGGCTAACGGCTCCGTCGCTGGGTACGACTCCCTGCCCATGTCGTGATGCCCCTCCTCTGTAGAAAGGTCCAGGGGCTGGTCGGAGGCCACTACAGAGGAGGGGTAGAACCGTCGCCCTGGAGATCCACCACCTTCACTTTGTGCTGCAGAATCATGCAGCACTGGTCAGCCTGTGCGCCTCCGGGTGCACCGGATTCGGTAATCCATTTCCAGCACTACAAAGCATTTGTAAATAAAGGCCTAGCTTCTGTATTAGTTACATCTAGCATGCAATTGCTATGTACTTACTTGGGAAATGGAGTCCGAAAAATCGCCGCACCCGGGGCATGTGGAGTCGTTTCAGGTCCAACCAATGCTGCTTGATCTGCGTGTGGGTGAAGGTGGTGTCAGTCTCCTGCTGGATCCTGCAAACAATCTCCAGGGCGACGTTCCTCTTCTCAAAAGAGTTGGGCAGGTAGTCGTACCTGCGCTGAAGCATCGTCTAAAAAACACAAAATAAACATATTTTTTAGATCAAACTAAATGACATTACCAGACACATTTTGAGCCTCAAACTATCCTTCTAGATGGAAGTGACTTGGTTCACACATGTGGGCCCTAACTTCTGTTTGGCACGGAGTTTTACACACTTTTAAAGCAAACCGTTTCTTCCTGCGCTTCCTTAAAGTGGACCAACACCCAGGATTTTGACTATCCTGGGTTTCGGTCCACTTCGGTGGGGCACCCCGCTGTGTGAAACCCCCCTGAAAGCCCCGAAAACTCACCTCACCCCGCTCCCACGTGACCGCTGCAGCCAATCCCCGCCGACGGACAAGTGGGAGGCAGCAACGGACAAGCAGAGCGCGCCCGCCGCCTCCCGCGCGTCCCTCTCACAGACGGCCAGCTAGAGGGACGCGCGGGAGGCGGCGGCGGAGGACGCGCATGCGCCGCAGGAACGGGGAGAAGGTAGAATTGTGGGCTTCCTGGGGGGTTTCGCATCCGAAATCGGGATGTTCCGCGGGGAGGGATCTGATCGGCCCGGGAATCTTATAGATTCCCGGGCCGTTCTCCCCTGGGTGTTGGTCCACTTTAAGGCCTAGGCATGCATTTAGATGGCAAATCAAAGGCATTAAAATATACTTACGAGTATAATCAGCTCTTCTTGTTGGCAGGTGAAGATCGTGGGCGCCATCTTTCTTCTTCCCTGCAGCAGATAAGTAATGCCCCAGCGGTTTCCGGGTTCCGCACGGCCGGATGAACGGCAGTACGCACGCGGACGCGAACGTTATGGCACCCAAAAAACGTCGGGAAGGCAAAAGCAGACAAGGAGGGCAGCAGCAAAATGCAAGAGCGGCGTGAGGAGGCTTCTTCAGGGCCGACCCCTCGCTCCAAAATTCCAAGGTCGAAGGTGCGGGAAACCCGCAGTGGGCAGGCCAAGGCGACAATACCAACAAAGTCTGCTAAGGCACCAACAACCAGCAAACCAAAGGAGGCAGCGGCGAAGAAGAAGCCCCAGGCCACCAAGCAGACAGGTACGCCTGCAAAAAAAGGCCACTAAGAGGGTGGGAAGCCCCAGGCCACAAAAAACCCCATCCCCTCCTCCCCGGACGACCACATCCGTTCTCCAAGAACGCTCAGCTGGCAAGGCCAGTAAAAGCCACAGGCCCAGACGCCCCAGCCTCCAAAGCTCTGCATCACCAAATACACGTGGAAAAAGCGGGCATGGAAAGAGTAAAAGCCACTGGGCCAGAAGCCCCAGCCCCAACTAGTAATTTCAGTGGCATGCTGGATGAAGTTCGAACAACCAATAGACACATGTTGGAACAGTTGCAGATTATGAATGCCACACATGCCCAGGTGATGGGCCACCTCCAAGGCCCACCACCAGGGTTTTATGGGCATCAAACATTTTAACCCCTATCTGGCCTGTATCTGCTCCACATCTTTGCTCTACATCCCCACTGTATTGACCTGTCTGGTGAGCCCTACCAATATACCCTTTTGGTATGGCTTTGCTTGTATGCTTTTGATTTGCGCCCATATAGCTCATTAGAGTGCTGAGATAGCCCACTAGCCAATGCCTGAGCTCAAGCCTCACTGAACCTGCCACTCAAGCTGTTGCGCTGCAGGCTTTGGCCTAATTACATTGCTTCTGGCTCATCCTGTTTGTAGGCATGATTGGGGGACATTCTGGGCTGGCAAACTACTATCTTGAACCCTGGCAGAGATTGTACTGGACTGGCATTAGGACTGGGGTTCTTGTTTGGGTGGGCCACTGACTTACAGGCGTGGATGTGGCATAGGTATGGCTGCTTTCCACCTGTGCCTGTGGCAAATGTTGCCAAGCAGGAGAGGGTGTGTATGTGGCCCTATTTATTACAGGGCAAATATTGACATGCAAATGTTTGCTACCTATGTCTGTGTATTTTATTTAGGATTTAAATTTCAGCCTGGAGTGCATTACTTTAAAACTCCTGGATGTGGCCAATTGCTAGGTGCCATGATTTGCCACAAATGTATTTGAATGTTGTACTATGTATGTACATGAAGTCTGCAAGTGCCCTTCAACTCCAAATTTTCATATTTCAATAAAAAATATTGAATGTGACTTTACCTGTTGTTGACTAAGTTGATGCATTAATGTTTTGGTTATTTTTAGATTACTTAAGGTTTTCCTAAACAAACAGGGCAAAAAAAATGCATGAGTCTCAGATCATGTGTGAATATTTTAGTAATTAACTCATTACTAGTTGATACACCAAAAAATAATAAAAGATTTACAAGGCAAAATTAGAGGAGCAAATAATAATTACAGGCACAAAACAAACACAGGCAACAAAAATTATGCAAAATGTGTCTGAATCAAATTGGCCCGAACTGCTTGGCCAGAGGCACTAGGTGTGCCACGGTAGTGGTCTTCTGTGTCCTGGCTGGGTGGAGAGGTGGGCAGATCCAAATTCCGGGGGACACGCTGCATGATGGCATAGTTATGTAAGACACAGCAGGCCAGTATGATGTCTATAACCTTTTTGGGGTCATATTGTAGTGCCCCCCCCCCCCCCCCGGGATGGTCCAAACACCGGAAGCGTGTTTTTAACAGGCCAAAGGCCCTCTCTACAATGGCCCGGGTCTTCCAGTGTGCCCGATTGTAGGCGTCCTGTGCGGCATTCTGTGGCCGAAGGACGGGCGTCAGCAGCCAGGGAAGTAGTGGATAGCCGGAATCACCTGAAAGAATAAGAAAATACTAACATAGATTACACATGACACAAAAAACTATTAAAAAAAAGGTCATTCACCCTGAATAGGAGCCTATCTTATATTTTAGACACACCCTCAACATACAGATTGCTCTGCTAAAGAAACAGCCTAACACCATCTACTGCATGTTCTGACCCTTTAAACATCCAAAATGGTGGATGAGGGCAAATCAGGCAGACTGCTAACAGGAATTGGCTTAGGACTGTGCTGCTCAGCATTCTTGAATGTGTTACCTTTTCCGGACCCCAGATCTGCTTTGTCTGAGCCAAGCACAGCTCTAACCCGCCCCCTGCACTTTATCCCGCTCTCCTCTACTCAGTAAGTGTCCTGCTTCTGACCAAAGATGGTGCAGACCCTATCATAAAGTCAAGAACAGAATTGCAGCCGAGTGTGGGAAAGAATAATAAGTAATTTACTAGAAAGTATAAATATATTATTTACTAATTGTGGAAACTCATTTTGTAAGGGTTTGTGCTTTGCTAAAGATGATGGTTAAGGTCCGGTTTCACCTGTCAGCAAGGGGTAAAAACAGCCATAGCTTCAGACATGGGTCCAAAACTATATTAATAGGCATACATTGAAAAGGGAATGACGTTATTTGCGTCAACTTACCAAGGAGCTATCCACCTGAGAATTCTCCAGACTCAAACCGACGGTGCAATTCAGATCGTCGCAAGATGTACGCATCATGGGATGAGCCTAGAAACCCCGCGAGGACGCTAAGGAACCGCATGTCCGGGGCCACCACTGCTTGGACATTCATTGAGTGGCCCATTTTGCGGTTCCTGGGATAAAAGAAAATAAAAATAAATTAGCAAGTCTAGGTAAACTACTCAAACACTAACTCCTAACACCCTCCAAAAAACATGTTGGCCAATACAAATAACACTAACTAAGGCCCTTATTTAACAAGGGATAGCGACAGGTAGCGACTGGTGAGCGGCCGGTAATGACGGGCCCTGCCACGAGAACGCCGGCTCCCCACCACAATCACACATTTATCAAGGCAATCCTGTTTAGTGACTGAGATAGCGCCAGATAGCAACTCATTCATCATTATTCCAGCCTCAGCCCACAGCGCCAGCGTCCGACCTTGAACAGCAACAGGTATGACCTCTCGCTACCTGGCGCTCTCCAATGCATTTCAATGGAACAATCTTTAAATATTATATAAAAAATTGTTATTATTTTTTTTTTTTATTATTTTTTTTAATGTGAAAAATTCTGTGACCACTTCTGCCATTTTAAATAATTTTTTAAGGTAAAAAAATAAAAAAAAAAATGTACAGAATTGATATTACAGGTCTGATATTAATGTATTCATATTACAAAATTATTTAAAAACTTGTTTTTTTTGGTTTCCAAAAATATGGTTGTTTGGGGGTTAAAAAACTACTTTTAACCCACCGCCGCCAGCGCTCTGGGGTTTAAACATGCATTTTAAAGCGCGATAATTTTTTGAGCTTGATTTGTTAATGAATATGGTGGGAGTCGGTCGCTATGGTCAGTCGCTATCATGCGCTCCCATACAGCGCGGAACCTGTGAAATAGCGACTCCTCACCCAATATTCAACATTAGTCGCTAGCAACTACCGAACAACGGCCAAGCACAGCGACTACTAGCGGGCGCTCTGAAAATGCCGCTACAGTCACTCAACTGTCGCTACCTGCCGCTATTAATGAATCAGCCTCTAAGTACCTAACTATTTTTTAGGCCTACAAAGGATATGTATGTTGGATCAACTAAATATTAACTTTCACATGACAAATTAAGGTCCACATGCAAATGTTTGGCTTTGGGCTACATGAAAAACATTGATGACGCTAAATCCGGCCAAATATATCACATGAACAATTTATAAGGAGGGATTAACAGATATAAAGTGTAAGCTATTTCACAGGGACTATTTACAAGGAGGTATTAGCAGGTATACATTGTAAGCTATTTCACAGGGACTATTTACAAGGAGGGATTAACAGATATACAGTGTAAGCTATTTCACAGGGACTATTTACAAGGAGGGATTAACAGATATACAGTGTAAGCTATTTCACAGGGACTATTTACAAGGAGGGATTAACAGACATACAGTGTAAGCTATTTCACAGGGACTATTTACAAGGAGGAATTAACAGATATACAGTGTAAAATATTTCACAGGGACTAGTTGCAAGGAGGGATTAACAGATATACAGTGTAAGCTATTTCACAGGGACTAGTTACAAGGAGGGATTAAGATATATTTAAAATACCATTTATGTCAATTATATAAAAAAATGACTGATTGAACTTGCCTATAGATGTACTCATCGGCTGCCGGAGGGACTAAGGCAACGTGGGTGCAATCAATGGCACCCATGACGTTGGGCATGTCGGCGATATTGTAAAATGCCAGCTTAAGCACATTCCAGGCTACCATGTCGTCAGGAAAAAATATATATTTCTGACTTATGGTAGCCATGCCTTCCAAAAACTTGGATAGCGCGCGGCTCAGTGTAGGCTGGGAGGTCCCCATGGAGAGGGCACCCAGCCTCTGGAACAAGCTGTTCACCAAAAATTGCAGGCAGCCAAGCATCTTGGTCATACCTGAAATTGCTTGCCCCTTCCTTGTGGTGTGGGATAACCATGGCCGCAGCTCACTATACAATTTATGGAGGGAAGCTCGATTAAGTCTGGTGAGCTCGAACAGCTCAACGTCATGCATGCCATCGATATGCATTCGTCACTGGTGCAATCTGGTCTCGGCCCTGCTGACACATTCAATTCCCATTAGCTGGAGCTCGTGATGCTCCTCCACAAAGGCACACAACTAGTTCATTGCAAGGGTATCCGAGGTCAAAATGGTCCCGTAAGTGGATCGCAAATTTAGCGGTTTTATAGGGTGGTGGTCCCTCAGCAATCCGCTCTCTGAATGAGACGCAAGCCCATACCAATAACGTAAGTTATCTGAACGAACGCAAATTATCAGATTTTGATGGGAAAATGATCCGAACTAACGCAAATGATCCGATTTGATTTCGTTCTTCGATCATTTTCCAAAACAAAATCTGATATTTTTTGTTCGTTCAGATAACTTACGTTGTTGGGATGGGCTTGCGTCTGATTCAGAGAGCTGATTTCCGACAGACCAACTCCCTATAAATCCGTTTCATTTCCGATCCACTTACGGGACCTTTGAGGGCTCGGATTGCTATTGTTGAACATGTTTTGCGGCTATGTGGAGGAGTTTGCGCGCCTTTAGCACCAAGGCATTGCATGTATCAGCATGGCAGAGGCAATAAATTGTATAGCAATGCATACCTGAATCAATACATTTCATATATGCCTTATAGAGGCATTTTAATGCTGACCTTAATTAGTCCTTAGCATGTAAACATTTATTTTCCCACACATCCATATAATTGCTATATTTTTTTAGACTTATGTCCTTTGTGAATTATATTTGGATTGTTGAACTTGAATCTTAATTTGTTGTAGGAGTTCTTGTTTTAGTTGGTTACCTTTGCTTTGTGTAATTATTTTATATTTGGTTGCAGGAACCGCAAGATGTGCCACTCGCACAACATACAAGCAGTGTTTGGTCCAGCCATGCGATTCCTCAGTGTTCTTGCAGGGCATCCAGGGTCGTCCCATGATGCTTATATATTGCTCCGGCTTATTTCGTCAGTTTGAGTCAGGAGAATTATCTGGTGGATGGCTCCTGGGTAAGTTTGCTCAAATTCCATCAATCCATTTTCACTGTATGGCAATGAATATAGCTGCTGACTCATGTCTTAACCTATGGCTGTTTTTAGCCCTTGATGACATGTTAAACAATATTGTAGCTTAGAATGTGTATTTTATGTTAGTATTTTTACATTCTTTCAGGGGATTCTGGATATCCACTCCTGATGCCCGTTCTTTGCCTGCAGAATGCGGGCCAGGGGTTCTCTAATCGGGCACTATGCAAAACCCGGGCCGTGGTGGCGAGGGCCCTCTGGCTTTTGAAGTCCAGATTTAGGTGTTTGGGCCATACAGGGGGGGCACTGCAGTATGACCCCAACAAGGTTATACCAATATTTTAATTTACATTTTTAACAGGGACCACATGTGCCAGAGTGGCACAACTGAGTGTCAGGGTCCTTCAGTTGGTGGGCGAAATGCAGGAGCTGCGTGACTCGTTGGGGACCACAGATGAAGAATAATGTTCTGTGGCCTGCCATTGCTATGTATTTTGTTTTTTATAGTTATAAAAATTTGAAATGTTCACATTTTTTTAAGATTTTATATTTTATGATGGAATAAAAAAAAAAGGTTTAGTGTTATTTAATTTACAAAATACATTAACACAAAACTAATGGGCCCAGAAATATTTAAAGATGAATATTCACATGACCGAGAAGTGATTTGGGTAAGTTTTAGGGGGCTAAAATGGAAGAAGAACCTAACCGCGAAGTGGTTTGGGGGAGCTTTAAGGGTTCAAAAGGGAAGATGGAGGATAGTGCTAAGTGATTTAGCTAAACATTGTAGTAGAAGTGAGGCTGGCAAATATGTAGGCGAGCACTTTAATGAGTTAAGTTTGTAGTGCGCAGGCGCAAGATCGTAAGGATTTCCGTCTGGACGATTATTTATTGAAAAAGTTAAACAGAAACTAACGGGAAACGTAAAGGATTCGTGGGAGCATATGATGGGAAAAGGGCAAAAACGAAAGCCTACATTGTAACATGTGAAAATGAATCGTAAAAGTCACGCTGGAAAATGACATCCTCGTATTCCTAATCTGCCGTACGGACGGATGGAAACTTTACAGAAGGATAGCAATGCATGTATAGAATCGCTCGCACACTCATACGAGAGCGGAAACATTTTTTAAAAAAAACAGATCGGCACTAAAACGAAAGTGTTTTTTTGTCTCTCTGAATCGAGCCAAATATGCCAGCAAGGTCAGAGGCCAGCCAAGGAGCAAGGGGAGCATAAAACAGGGCAGAGACATTTCTTATCTGATATATAGGACAGTTTCAAGGCAAAATCACACAGTCCAGATAAGAAAAAATATGTGCCATTCCATGCCTTTCTTAGCAGCAGGCATTGTCCCCTCTCTATAACTGAGTCCAATATGGGGGGTGGTAAGGGGCCTGTCTTATGGTCTGCACCATTAACAGTGGCCCTGACTCACCTGCAGAAAACAGGATGGCTGGGATAAAAGTGCCCCCAATGGACTTGGTGCCCCCAGGTGGCCGCCTGCTTACCTTCCCCTAGAAATAGCCCTGCTTACAGCAATCTGAAAAGTAGGGATTTCACTAAAATAAAAAAAAAATCACTTTCAAGCATTCTTGTTTTACTGTAACAAGGGGAAACATTTATACTTTACATTTCATTTTTTAAGAATGAGTGAATGAGGATGAAACTATATTTCATGAGTGACAGGCACAACATTCGGAGAACGGGAAGTATTCATGAGTCTTGGAGTAACAAGTCATTTATCCGCCGACTCTCACAAACTGTGTCACTCAACCACTCCTCTGAAAATAAAGGAGCTGAAAATTTGGCATGAAGCCATGTTCAAAGATTCCGGCCAAGTGGCCCGTTCCGATGAGTATATATATATATATATATATATATATATATATATATATATATATTTCTATATTGTAGTGGAACAGATTAGGAATATTTAAAAAAAAAAATTAATATTGTAAACATTGTAACCCATTATCCAAAATAACACATTTATCATTCCCATTATCACAAGTATTTAAAGTGGACCAACACCCACGGGTGATCGGCCCGGGAATCTATAAGATTCCCGGGCCGATCACCCCCCACCCCGCGGGACATCCGAGATCGGGATGTCCCGCGGGGTGAAACCCCCCCCAAACACCCCAAACTCCTTACCTTATCTTCGGCGGCGGCCGCCCGCCGCCGCCTCCCTCGCGCTCCTGTAGGCGTGCGCGTGCCCGCGCTGGCCGTCTGCGAATGGCCGGCGGGGGCGCGCGCGCGCCGAAAGTGACGCGAGGGAGGCGGCGGCGGCGGCTGCCGCTTAGACGTTCTTGTACGTCGGCGCTGGGAGCGGGGAGAGGTGAGTTTTTCGGGGGGTTAGGGGGGGTTTCACACAGCGGGGCACCCCGATCGGGGGTGCCCCACCGAAGTGGACCAAGACCCAGGATAGTCAAAATCCTGGGTGTTGGTCCACTTTAAAGAGCAGCAACCATTGTTCTAGAGTCTATGGTGATTGCTGTAAAAATCAACTTTCCACTTATCCTATACATCTTTGTGAAGCACGTCCCCAGGTAAGCCGAGGAGCGGGGGGGTGACCAGGGGCATGTGCTCCGTTTGGTTTTGCTCGCTACTCTGAGCTCAGAACCGCAAAGAAAAAAGCTAAATAGAACGTACACTGGTAATTGTTTAGCCTGGAAAAGTCAAGGTAGGGGGTCAGCACTCCTTAAAAGTCCAATACTTTATTAATGAAGGTTAAAAACATCTCCAAATAAATGTCGTGCCAAAGTCATAAAAACATGCATACCAGACCCAGACCAATATGATGGTGCAGTCCTCTGACGCGTTTACACTATTGATCCTTAATCACAGATAGAATAGCTTAGAAATGTTTAGCCTGGACATGTGTAGTGGGTACAGGGGAAAGGGGAGGTTATGTGCATTTGGGAGGGGTCACATTGTGCTAGTGAAAGTTATAGGTGCATATCATATCATACTTTCTTCACTTTACTGAATTGAATGGTTGGCGACACCCAGGGCAGGACAACCAAGATTTCTAGTTCAGCAAAAATAGGGGTGAGCCAGCTACCCTATCAAGTGTGCTCACTTACAATTACAAGTACAACCACAAAAGGGACTATGGACAAAAAGTCACACCTACCTCAAGAAAAGGAGCACCACACAATATATCAAAAAAGTAATAAAACTTAATGCTTTATTAAAAAAAAAATGACACCAAAAACTTACAATCAATCTAGACAATTTAAAAACAGGCTGGACCTTCCCCATGCCCTGTAAATTTGCCAAGTCAAAAAATTCAAAAATTCTTGGGATGGAGGACCCTCAAATTTAGTTTAGGAGACCCAGCGCTGTAAAGATGGCATCCCTAATGGTAGCCCAGACCTCCTGGCTCTCACACTATTTCTGCTGATGCTGATTACCCCCACCCCAGGCTGGTTTGACTTGGGGCCCAATTCAAAGTAGGGCTCTGCCATCTTATTTCAGTTATGGGGAGGGGTAAGACTCTATACAACTTATGTTGTGTTTGAGCCCCCCATAAGCTATAATGTGATGCATAAGCCCTGTTCTTCAGTTTTATATATAATGTAAATATGGGGGCCTAGAGCAAACTAAGGGCTCAACCATCACATACAGATTAAGGAGGAGTTGCAGAAACTTTACAGCCTATATTCTGGGCCCCCCCCCCATAACCTACCACGTGATGGCTGCGCCCTTCTTTTAAACTTCCTAAGGCTGAATACTGTAGCCAGCCTGGATATTATGGGGCCCAGCTCATACTAGGGGCCCAGCTATTACATATAGGTTATGAAGGATCTGTTTGAGACCCCAAAAAAATTCCAGATGGCGGCCCTGGATTCCCCTGTCTTAGACCACCTCATCAGCTATTGGGTTCCCACGCATAAGGTCCAACATAAAATGTAACACAACTGTGAGGGGGTTAACTCAGTCTCTAGTTTTCTCTCTTTCTCATGGAGCACCCCAAATTGAGATAACCCCTTGGGACATTGATTGCCAGACCAAAAGTAATTTTAGACTTTTACCCGGTTTAAAGCAGCTCAAAACCCTCTGCGTCTGGCTCTGGAATCTAAAACACTCCATTGCTGGCCACTAGTCTGCCCCCGGAGCATCCTATACTGGGATGCCCAGCTGTGTGAAACCCGCCCCCCAGTCACCTTTACCAGCGGCTCCCATAATGTTGTGTTCTCCATTCTACTGCGCCCAGACATTCAGATAGGCCAGGTGCGTGAGAGTACGCACTCCACAGGGAAAAAGAGAGACAGCCAGCTGGCTCGTGTACGTCTTTCAAGGCAACCTTGTGATCAGCCCATCGGCAATCTCATAACTGGACGTGGCTTCGGCAGTGGTAATCCACTTTTTTTTAAACCATGCCAATGCCGACAGCAATATCAGCAGCATTGACCTAGTACTAGGCATGATGTGTAAGTTGATTGACCCAGGTGTTCTGCTTTAATATTTAACCTGGGTCAATGTAAAGATTAGGATGATGGAACATTGACCTCACCTTACAATACCTGACCACATGTCGGTCTACCTGTGATAATGATATCAAAATGGAGACACTAACCTAAGGTCTCCTTTAGATCCAGATGCTTATCTTTCTTATCTTCACTGACCTTCCATGCTATTCCAGCCAGCCAATCAGGCACATCTCCCTGGCTGCTGCAAGCGCATAAATCCATGCTTGTGCAACACAAACAGTGCCCATTTTTCCCACCACGCAACCTACACATTTGTGTGGGGTCCCGATCTTGGGACCCCCAGGAGCAAGTGTTCTGTGCAGCAGCACACTTTCTACCCTCGTCACTCAGCCTGACATATTTTTTACAACATTAGAAAAGGTAACCGTTGCCCAGCCTTATTCTCATCCATATATGTGGCTGGCACTTCATTGATGCTGGAATCCAGACTGACCACTGATCTTCATTTCTCATTCTCTCCAGGGAGGAAATGATGAGATTCTTCCAGGAACCAGGATTTTCTCAGCTTCCATTAGGAGGATGCTGAAAAGGAAACATATTGAGAACATTGCTTTTTCATGTATTTTAAAATAGAATTCCGCTATAGAAATAATCACACATAATCATTGTAAAACAATCCATTTGAGCAATCCACTTTAATGTAGGAATTTATCTACTAAGCAGTAAGCCTGGCACCTCTCAGATGTATATTTTACTTCTGATTTTAGCAATACATAGTTATAGAGGCTAATGAGCATCTGTAGCGAGCGCTAGAAGACGCTGTGATCGGCTATGGGTCGCTGTTATCGAGCGCCTCAGTCGCTGGCTGGCATTGATGAATTTGATGTGTGAGTCGCTATAACACCAGTACGGCACTATAGGCTCGATTCAGAAGCACATTCGTCTGGACTTCCGAAGCTGTCTGTGAAAGTTTTGTGTGTGTTAGTCATTTTTTTTGTTTTTTTTTTTGTTCCTTTCCATTCGTACGAACGTTCGGGCTAATGCGTATATATGCGCTTTCGAAGAACGAAACTAAATCGGATCATTTACGTTAGTTAGGATCATTTTCCCATCAAAATCTGATATTTTGCGTTCGTTCAAATAACTTACGTTGTTGGGATGGGCTTGCGTCTGATTCAGAGAGCTGATTGCCGAGGGACCACCACCCTATTAAACCGTTTCATTTGCGATCCACTTACGGGATCTTTGAGGCCTCGGATTGCTATTGTTGAACATGTTTTGCGGCTATGTCTACGCGCCTTTAGCTCCAAGGCATTGCATGTATCAGCATGGCCGAGGCCATAAATTGTATAGCAATGCATACCTGAATCAATACATTTCATGTATGCCCTATAGAAGCATTTTAATTCTGACCTTAATTAGTCCTTAGCATGTAAACCTTTATTTTCCCACACATCCATATAATTGCTATATTTTTTTAGACTTATGTCCTTTGTGAATTATATTTGGATTGTTGAACTTGAATCTTAAAGGAGCAGTATCGCGAAATTTGCATTAAAAAAGATAAATAATTAAATAGCCATACAATAGCTTATAACATGTGTATAAATAATCTGGCGATAGAAAAAGAAAAAAATATCTGCCTCTCTTTTAAATTGTATAATTATAATAGCTCAGTCCATTTGCTGAATAGGGGGATCTGCTGGGTTGTTTTTAGTGAGCTGCTTCATTTAGCCCACTGGTCTCCTAGCAACACTTTACCTCAGAGGCTGACACTGTAATCAGTGGTAACAGCTGTGTGTGTGTGAGGTGCTGCTTTTGTTATGAGACCAGGTGACTCAAATGTGTAAAATCTATACAAAATAAACTAAACTGACTGAAAACGACTGAAATTCTTCTTTGAATAACTGTGCAGGAAAATCTAAAGTTATTAAAGTGGAACAAAACCCCATTCTAAATCAGGATACCCACTGTGTGAAACGACCCCTGGATAACCACAGATCCCCCCATTTTTCTGGCGCACTCACGCAGATAGTCATTTAGACAGGCCAGGTGGACAGGAAGGTTACTGCTCAGGCTCCCCATCTGCGTGCAAACAGATCTGATTGGATGAGACCCGCGCATGCGCTGTGGGACAGGGAAAGGTACGTTTTCACAGGCGAACGTGGGGATTTCACATATCAGGGCATCCCAAGTCGGGATGCCCCTAGGGGCACAAAACAAAACTCCAGATAGTGAAAATCCTGGGTTGGGCTTTGCTCAAAACACAAAAAGCTGAAAGAAAGATCATATGGAAAAAAAAGAGAAAATGGTAAACTGAACAATTTTGCAGCAGAGCCAACATGAAGGGAAAACTGTCAAAATCAGCTAAATGACTTCTAGAGCTTTTCTCTCTGTTTTAGATATAAGTTCTGGTCAGGCAATGTTGCAATGTTATCTGATGCTGGACGGCTGCCAGCACTGAACAGCTGAGACTTTGATACATTCTCCTCAGTGTGGAACCGATACATTGTTGCACCCCTCTCCTCAGTATGGAACAGGCCAGAGTGTCAGGTCCCGACACTGACAAGACATAAACATGAGCTATTAGTCTCCAGCTGCTCAACACACACATCATTTTTTTCTACATTTGTAATTCTTACTCCAACACCTACCTACATTCAAAGTACCATTTAAATATAAGTCACCAAGAAAAATTCGCGATACTGCTCCTTTAATTTATTGTAGGAGTTATTGTTTTAGTTGGTTACCTTTGCTTTGTGTAATTATTTTATATTTGGTTGCAGGAACCGCAAGATGTGCCACTCGCACAACAAACAAGCAGTGTTTGGTCCGGATATGCGATTCCTCAGTGTTCTTGCAGGGCATCCAGGGTCGTCCCATGATGCTTATATATTGCAGAGCTCTGGCTTATTTCGTCAGTTTGAGTCAGGAGAATTATCTGGTGGATGGCTCCTGGGTAAGTTTGCTCACATTCCATCAATCCATTTTCACTGTATGGCAATGAATATAGTTGATGACTCATGTCTTAACCTATGGCTGGCTTTAGCCCTTGATGACATGTTAAACAATATTGTTGCTTAGAATGTGTATTTTATGTTAGTATTTTTAAATTCTTTCAGGGGATTCTGGATATCCGCTCCTGCCCTTGCTCCTGACATCTGTTCTTTGCCTGCAGAATGCGGGCCAGGAGTTCTGTAATCGGGCCCTCTGCAAAACCCGGGCCTTGGTGGCGAGGGCCCTCTGGCTTTTGAAGTCCAGATTTAGGTGTTTGGACCATACAGGGGGGGGGGGGCACTGCAGTATGGCCACAACAAGGTTATACCAATAATTTAATTTACGTTTTTTAACAGGGACCACACGTGCCAGAGTGGCACAACTGAGTGTCAGGGCCCTTCAGTTGGTGGGCGAGATGCAGGAGCTGTGCGACTCGTTGGGGACCACAGATAAAGAATAATGTTCTGTGGCCTGTCATTGCTATGTATTTAGTTTTTTATAGTTGTAAAAATTTTTAATTTTGTTAATATTTTAATATTTTATATTTTATGAAGAAAAAAAAATCGGTAAAATCGGTAAAAATTGGTATTAAAAAAAAAAAAAATCATAAAAGTTTCATTGTCATTTCATTTACAAAATACATTAACACAAACTAATGGGCCCAGAAATATTTAGAGATGAATATTCACATGACCGCGAAGTGGTTTGGGTAAGTTTTAGGGGTGAAAAATGGAAGAAGTAGGAAAGCGCAAAGTGGTTTGGATGAGATTTAGGGGTGAAACATGGAAGATGTAGGATTGTGCAAAGTGGTTTGGGTGAGGTTTAGGGGTCATACATGGAAGATGTAAGATTGCGCAAAGTGATTTAGCTAAGCATTGTAGCAGAAGTGAGTGAGCCAAATTTGTATTCGAGCACTTTAATGAGTTAGGTTTGTAGTGCACAGGCGCAAGATCAGAAGGATTTACGTCCGGACGATTATTTATGGTGAAAGGAAAACAGAATTTATCGGGAAACGTAAAGGAATCGTGGAAGGAGACGATGGAAAAAGGGCAAAATCGAAAGCTGACGTTGTTACATGAGAAAATGAAACAGAAAAGTCACGCTGGTAAATGACATCCTCGCACTCGTACTCTGGCATACGAACGGATGGAAACTTTACTGAAGGTTAGCAATGCATGCATAGAATCGCTCGCACACTCATATGAGAGCGGGAAAAAAAAAAAAAAAAACAGATCGGCACTAAAACGACTGTCTTTTTTTGTCTCTCTGAATCAAGCCTTATATGGGAGCGAACGGTAGTGACTGGTCAGTGTAAGCGACTCAAAATATATTAAGCAAAAAACAGCCTCATACAGCGCCGGCGCTCAAAATTGGGTCACAGTAGCCCAGAGCGCCAGAAGCTGTGTGATTAAAGTCCGTTTTTGAACACATATCCACTAGTAACAAAGCGAAAACATATGGAATTACATTGTTATTACATTGTGACATTAACACTTTAATACCAGACCTGTAATGACGATTCTGCATAAAAATATAAAAAATCCAAAAAGTTTTCAAAAATGACTTATAGTCAATAATAATAATAGGCCAGGAGAGGTCACACGCTGAGCCGTCTGTGATGATGAATTGGACGCTACATTGCGCTGTTAGAGTCGCTTATTAGAATTGCTTTGATAAATATGGTATTGCGTACAGTGGCCGGCGTTCACTGTTCGCTACCTGCCGCTGCCAGTAGCTACCTGGCGCTATCCCTTGATGGATAACCCCCATAGTGTTTTTATAAATGTATCTGACCATCCTTGGCTTTCCTTTGACCTATGTCCTAAGTGGACCAATAGTCAAAAATGACTTAAACCAGACCAACACAACAAACAGTGCTCATATGCCCCCCTCCCCTGGGCTATTCAGATTGCTGCACAAAAAATTAATTTACCTTTTTCTTTCCTTTTCAATAATTTTTATTGAAGATATAAATAAACACTTTTGGTATATCTGATATAACAGATCATAGACATCATTATATAAACCAATTTGTGCATATAAACAAATCGATTAAATTCTATATTCTAATTATAAAGTATAAAGGCTTATGTCATAAAAAAAACTAGTCACAGTACCTTTTTCTAACTCCTGCTGCAGTAAATTTTAGAAACAAGATGGTGGCTCATGCATTTGCAGGCCACCTGCAAACAGGAAGTGCTGCTGGGCTTCCTGTTACTGTGCATTATCTCAGTTGAATCCAGGCAGCAGCATAGCTGAGATGCTGGGAGAGGAAGCTCCAAAATGGCCGCCACCTTTCTTTTCCAACTGTGCCAGGCTGTTGGTCCGGTTTAAAGAAGCCCCCCACCCGTTTTCTAACTAACAGTTGTGGGGCTGCATTATGACAGGCTCAGATGGCATCCAGATTGCTGGAGCTCCCTGCGCAATGCCCCCTACAAAACCCTAAAAGTCCTAACCTTAAAGAAGCACTATCGTGAAAAAATGGCCCAATAATAAAAATCCATATAAATATGCTGGATGTCAGGAGGAGGGATCACTTATACACCCATGTTTTTTATTTTTATTAATGGAAGGAAGAGGAAATTGTTTGACCGGTTCTGTAACCCCTCATATACTAAACCTGTCACCTCTTTATTTTATTCCTACCAGAAGAGGAAAACCACAACTTTGGAAGGAGTTTTATTCAGATCGAGTGTATAAGTGACCCCTCCTCTCATTAGCCAACGTGTTTATATGGGTTTTTAACATTACACAACATTACACAATTTCGAGATAGTGTTCCTTTAACCTTTAATAGGGAGACACTCTTGACGCAAAATTAATACAAGAAATTTTATTGGATATTAACTTATAATACATCACTACATATGCCCCATAAACATATTAAAAGCACTTTAAAAACGTATAAATCAGACAATAACAAACAGGACAGACCAACGTAAATAAGTGGGTAGACGATGGGGACCATCACAATTATGACACTTATATTTGTATGATATATAACAACACTACATTGCTGGGGAAAAAAAAGAAATATATACATTAATAATTAATAAATATAACCGTGAAAATTATAATGTGCATAACCCTGTCTGTGATCCGGATCCTAAAGATATACTAAATAAAGTGCAAGTGCCAAACAATCAATCAAAAAATCCGAAATTTTTAACCAGAAACAAATCTGATCCAAAACCTAATCTAACATGATTCCTTACACCTCAATCTCATCTAATCTAACCATTAATACCACTCAAAACAATATAATAACATTACACCAGTCATGAAAATTGATAACTAATGATATACTATATATCACAATATAAATCACCCTATAAAACAGACCCCAGCAATATCCTATAGATTAAAGCTCAACGTCAATTCCTTTAACCTCGAAATGCGGTCCTCCGTTCAGCCGCCAGTCATTGGGGCCGGCCTTGACTGACGGCCTGGGAAAGACGGCCCACATGAACGCCAGCAGCCAATCAGAGGACCTTTACCTGCAATGTCCCTTTTTACTCTCATGCATGACAGAGCTGGTCAGTTGCGCAGAAGTTAAACCGAACCTTCAGCGTCAATTAATGAAAAGTCCAGACCTTTAAAAAAACTTTTCTGTGGCATCTAAAATTAACATTTTACATTTTAGCCACTTGGCTGCAACTCTGTTCAGGACTTTAGGATACGGGCCATTAGGCAACTCTAAGCACGTGCCTAGGGTGGAAACCTGAAAGAGGCGGTGCTGCCCTTACTACCACATAAAGTGTCTAGGCAAGCATGAACGCCAAATACGGCCCTGGATACGGGCGCCACCATCTTGCCTCAGATGCATCACATACTGAGGAGAGGGGGCAAAAGTACAGGGGGGCAGGGTTATAGCTGTGCTCTGCACAGACAGAGCAGAGCTGGGGTCAGGAAAAGGACAGCAATCCCAGAATGCAGAGCAACACAGTCAGAAGACACTTCCTGTTTGCAAAAGAGACAACATCAGTGACGTCAGCGGTGTATAAACATATATGTGATGCCAAAAGTATACTTAAGAGCTATGGTAACCAGGTTACCACGGCTCTTAAGAATACTTTTGGCATCACATATATGTCTCTTATGTATATTGCATTGCTAGCGTTTATACACCGCTGACGTCACTGATGACATCAGGCGGGCTTTTTTCACATGTGTGTGAGGGTATTTAACCCTTGACTTGGTTGTCATTCTGTTTGATGTGCATTTCCCTGATGAAGGGGCGTGGGGTGCCCCGAAACGTTGGATAAATGACTGTATGGACATTAACCACAATTGTACAAGTTTGTACGCCTTTTTAATGGATTATTGAATACACAGATTTATTGGAGTGCGAGCTGTTGTCTTTTTTGGTTGACGCGGCGCCACCGCTGGCCACAGCACCCAACTTAATTGCTTGAGGTAAGAGTGCTTCTGTGACATCGCTTCACTTCCTGTTTGCAGGCTGCCTGATGCTCCATGAGCCGCCATCTTGGATGTTTAAAGGCTCAGAAAAGGCAGTAGATACTGGTGGGATGATTTTTAATGTGAGCAATCTGTATGTAGAGGGTGAGGGAAACATATAAGATAGAGGGTGTAGGTCTGGTTTAATTGCACTGTGGGCCCTGGAATCCGATCTGTATACTGTTTACAATTTCACACAAAAAGTGCAATTCTTGTCATATTCTGTCATTTCTATTTTTGTATGTTTTTTTTTCCTATCTTCAGCTGCATAAACGCTAAATGTGCCTTTAATTTACTTCCTTCCATACTCTGTGTCCATCTGTTCCAGCTTTGGGAAGTCTGCAGGGTCCAGAGAGGAACAGAACCTCCACGCCAGGAGCTCTGTGTTCCTCCTGCGAAGCAGCGCTCCCTTCGACTGACACCTCTGACACCATTTCCTCCGGAAAACTACCTTCAAAAGATGACACTGCCAGAGGAATTTTCATTTAACCTTTTCCATGTTCCTTGTTTTTAAACAGCCTCATCTGGCTCCACTTCCTGTTTGGTCACCAGACACAGGAAGGTCATCTACTGGTTTCATCAAGACCATAAGGTGGAAAAAATAGGGTGTGTCCACTATGCAAAACAGCAAGACCTCAGATCATGGGTGGCCATAGGCGACACAAGCCTCTCGTGCTTACATAGTTAATTATATAGTTAATACGGTTGAAATAAGACATATGTCTATCAAGCTCAACCAAGGGTGTTGCGGTAGGGGGAGGTTATTTTTTATTTTATTTATTTTGTTTTTTCTTTACTGATAACCGCTAATAGTAACTGTTAATGTTATTTTCTTCTAAATAAGCTTCTGTGGGAGGCTATTCCACAGATTTATAGTTCTTATGGTAAGGAATGATTGTCGCTTCCTGAGACTGGATTTCTTTTTTCCAGTCGAAGGGAGTGCCCCCTTGTCTTTAGAGGGGATTTTACCTGAAATAGTGTTTCCCCATATTTTTTGTATTGGCCGTCTCCTCTGAAGACTAAACATATTTAATTCCCGTAATCTTTCCTCATAACTAAGATCTTTCATTCCCCTTATTAGTTTGGTGGCTTTCCTCTGCATCCTTTCCATAGTCAGAGAGTCCTTTCTATGAATGGGTGCCCAGAACTGGAAGGCATATTCCAGGTGAGGGCGCTCCAGTGCCTTGTAAAGAGGCAATATTACTCACCTATCCCGTGATTCCATGCCTCTATTAATGCATGATAGTATCTTGGTGGCCTTGGAAGCAGCTGCTTGGCATTGCATGTTGTTATTTAGCCTGTGATCTACCAGTACCCCCAGATCCTTCTCAACAAGTGACTCTCCCAGTTTTACTTCCTCGAGGACATATGTGGGCCTTCAGATTGTTACACCCCAAGTGCATGACTTTACATTTCTCCACATTGAACTTCATTTGTCAAGTGATAAAAGTCTATCTTATATGTCCCCCCCCACCCTGTACATACAGATTGCCCACATTAAAAATCATCCTACCTGCATCGAATGCATTTTCACTTTAAACATCCAAGATGGCAGTCCATGGAGTGTCAGGCTGTCTGCCAACAGGAAGTGTCTTCGGACTGTGCCACTCTGCAATCTGGGATTGCTGACCTTTTCCTGACCCCAGCTCTATTTTGTCTGTGCAAAGCACATCTATAACCCCGCCCCCTGTCCTTTATCCCCCTCTCCTCTTCTCAGTATGTGATGATAGTGAGCCAAGATGGTGGTGCCCATATCCTAGAGTCCTGAACAGAGTTACAGCCCGGTGGGGAAAGAATAAAAAGCGGCTAAAAACGTTAGATATATTAATTTTAGATACAGGGGAATAGTTTTTTAAGGGTGTGGGCTTTTTGTTAAATTATGCTGAAGGTCCATTTTAAAGGGAGATTTATTGGGAATAGGAAGGGGGTCCACGTAGGGGGCCTCTTCTGGATCTTGGAAGGGAGAAAGGTTGGAGATGTTTGTCACGGGAAAAGGCGATTTAAGTTATTGATGCTATCTAGGGACATCACCAAAAATAGTAATTGAGGTCCACATACCAGGCAGGTGCAATAGATTCGTGTGCCATCCCCGGGCATCCCCGGCAAATCCAGCCAGGACCTATGTAGAAAGGATAGAAAGAATTAGTAATGAATGACACAGGGGATCCCTAGGCCTAGAAGGTTGAGGCAAGAGAGTTGCTTAACTTGGCTGGGGCTGTGCATCCTACATCTTATCTTGGCAGCTCTGGTCCTGGATGGGTTGTGGGGAGGAGGTTGGTGGTCCCATGGTGCTATGGGGATGCCGGGGGGACTCCTCATACGGGGCGGCCATCCTGATGACTTGAAACTGAGGGGACCTTGTGATGTCTGGTGGGGTTAAGCAGTGTCCAGTCAGACACATAACTAGGCGGGCTGGTATCCTTGCATGGCTCCTTGCTCCAGCAGGCAACCTCCTCCCATCCTTGCCACTAACCTCCATTGTGACTGGCGGGTGGGAAGGAGGTGGGAGGAGCTACCGTATAAAAGAGACAAATGGGCAGAGTTGTCTTAGATAGATGTTAGATAGAAAGGAAGGAGGAGTTAGTCTTTAACCAGAGAAAAGGGTGTGGGATTCCCCTTAATAAGAGAGCAGAATGGGAGGGGCTAGATTTTAAGCTAGAAGGAAGAGGGTGGAGTTCAGCCTTAGGTTTATAAGGTGGCTGGAGTCTCCCTATATACCCGGGGTATAGAGGGTGGTGTAAATGGTGGCTCACTGGGTAGCTCACCCTTAAAAGCTGGGTTTTGCGCCAGATCTGGGGATGGGGGAACAGCAAGCACAACGCAGGACGATATACTGCTCAGCGCGCATGGGTTTTGGGACGTCTGGAGAAAACCCTGTCAAGAGAGGGAGAGCCGATGCCCTAAAGCTATCAGAGAAGGAGACACCTGTTGTCAGGAGTGTGCGAGAAGTGCCTGAACTCTGGTAAGGTGCAGCTGCTCCTGTTGGAAACCCTTGAGCCCTGGGAAAGTGTTGAACACGTTGTTTCTGGACATTCGCTGTCTGATGTGTAACTTGGGACTTAACAAGTGATCAGTATCCCTAAGGTGGAGATGCTCTCCCTTATTGTGTGTTACCCTGCCTTACATAACCAAGGGCTAGTGTTCCGATCAAAGTGGGGTGGAGTAGGCCCCCATATCGCTGTGAATTACTGTGCACTGTGAATTGAGACCAAAGAGTTAACTGGATTTTAAATAAGAATTTAAATTTGGATATTAACTGAATGTTCTGGAGCTGTGCTCATATGTTCCTTGAAAGCTTTCTACTATGAATGTGATTACCTGCCTTGTGCTGATAAATCAATAAAGTGGAACTACACTGGTTATGTCAAGGTTGAGTGGTGTAGACGTTTATTGGCTGACCATGACATATGCCTGTGGTTGTGACATACATCTGTTGTATGATAATAGCTGTGACATATATCGATGGATTATAACTGTTGTGACTGAGACCGGTCTTTTGGGTTACAATTAAAGCTAACCTTTATTACCACTGCAGTGTTCCACTACTGTGACCTAGGTATCCCCCCCCTACCACGGTTTGCTGAGTGGGTTTGCACATCAAACTGAATTGGCTGTCTGCAGTCACATGATTCACTACTTTTTACTGCATAAGAAAGTGGAGACTTGACTTCCTCTAACTTTTTTTATGATAGGTTCAGATAGTTCTCCCCTAATGGCCTAAATTAGCTCACACTTTAAAGCGGGACAATCTGGTATTTTGTCTATCTAGGGTTTTGTTCCCTGCTCCAGGGGCCCACTGTGTGAAACCGCCCAGATTGGCCAGAAAAACCTTTCCCCGCTATTACAGTGCATTCGCGGGCTCTTGTCCAATCAGAGCCGTTTACTATTCATATGTAATGTTTGTCAAAAGACTTTTTTAATGGCGAGCAGCCGTATTCCCAGCAGTGTAAATGTACAGTAAAGTGGAGGCCATGATTTTGGACGCTGCTTGGGTCACATTCAGGGTTATCGCTCATGAATTTGCCATTTTAGTTGGCGTTGCTTCTAGTATCATTCATGATGTCACAGGTCAGGTCCCAATGGGTGTCACAAATGTTGACATCTGAGCAAAAAACATGTGGTCAGCAAATTGGTCAAGATAATTTAGATCTGCATGGAGAAACCCCAGGAGACTTCTAGTCTGGTATTGTTCTTGGTAATGAAATATGGTTTCACTACCATGATCCTGATCCTGACACCACACAAGAGTCCATGGCCATAGGGAGACCCGGGACAATGCCCAGTGGGCCGCACTGCTTTGGGGCCAGTTGGGCTGCTTCTTTTAACCCTCTCATTTAATCCCTGCCCCCATAGTTACCCTTGCCCCCTGTACCCAGTCCCACTGTACCCACAAGCCAAGGAACCCCAGCTCCCAATGCTATAGCCCCGGCACCATGGTTGGTCTCAGCAGGGATGTCTCAGGGGGCCAGGGGCTGTTAAAATCCAGGGCTGATTTTTGACCCCCAGTCCGTCACTGCATGCAATAGAAGGGCTCACCGACTCGAAAGTCATTTTGTGCACAGCAGTCAGTTGGAAAGGTCATGGCTACAGTGTTCTGGGATACAGAAGGTGTTTTATTACTAGAATTCATGGCACACAAGACAACAATTACTGGAGACACCAGTGCTTCAACCATGAAGCTATTACGTGAGGCAATCAAAGTGAAATGGCCGTAGGAAGTTGTCTACAGCTGTGTTGCTGCTTCACCACAATTTGTCAGCTCAGCCTAACAAATCTCAAGCTTCTTTCAGGGAATGTGGCTTCATGGAGCTTAACCATTCACCCTACAGTCCAGACCTGGCTCTCAGCGATTACGTTCTCTTTCATATACTGTTTTGTAAATAATTTCCTGATTATAATGGTGTCACAGGCAGTAACATGGCTCCTGATGTTTTAATATTTAGGTAGAAATGTGGACCAAAACACAGAGCAGAGCAGGCATACTCGCTTCCCCAGGGCATCCAGATTTGGGATGCCCTGCTGTGTAAAACCCCCAAGGTCATCTGGAAACTCACCTTCTTTCGCGGTCCAATAGCGCATGCGCCGCATCCCCACTATCCCTTCAGCAGGGCGCGTGCCCGTGCCAGGCATTTGTAAATGGCATGTGCAGGCACGCTCCCTGTTAAAGACCAACATGCTCAGATCTGCGCGCTGACTGGACGAGAGGCTGCGCATGCACCGTAGGACCAGGGAAGGGTGAGTGAGATTGGGCGATCTGGGGGGTTTCACAATTGGGGTGCCCCCGGGGGGAGGATCAAAACCCAGGATAGTCAAAATCCTGGGTTTTGGTCCACTTTAATACTGTTCGCATATTATCTAGTAAGACTGCATGATATATTAAACAGCTGCAGTCCAATAATCATTCCTAAAAGGTTTATTTTTTATTGTAATTGTTAATATTATTATTAAAGTGCAATGTTCCAATGTTCCAAATGTTATATATATAATATTTTACATATAAAAAATGTATTTTATTTATTTTTTTATATTTAAAATGTAATGGAAAATAATAAAATATAATATACAAAAGTTGGATTTTTAATATTAAAAAATATAAATCTATAAATATAAATATATATACCAAATATATTTATAAAGTTTAGGATTCAGAGATATATTAGTACAGTCAAATCATGTATTATTTATTTGAATGCAAAGTCCCTTTATCAAATGTTTTCTATTCATTTTATGGGTTGGTATTTTGCTGTCTTATTGATCTGGCTTCCTTCAAGCTTTTAGAGGATATGATTTGGTTTTATTGACATATAAAGCATGGATTCTGTTTGAATTAATGTCATAAAGTTTTAGCCAGGTATGTAGGCGCTCTGCACGCCGCGCTGTTTAATAAATGATACGCACTCTTTCTCGGGGAAAGGGGAACAGTTTATGTTGAGGGAACCAATTTTCCATGCAATAATGGAGCCGATAAAGTTTCTTTCAAACCTTAAAAAATGCGATTATTTTATCATTTTCCTCCGTTATAGGACCTTGAAAACTGATTTTCCAGACGGGAGCAGGAAGGCGCATGAAGAAAAGATGACTTGTTGTAAACTTTTTTTTTTTTAGTAAAAAATTAATTTGCAACTGGCGTAAACTGGCAGGTTGACATTTTCTTCCAGGCGAGGAAATTGAAAAGGGTCAGAACCCAACGGGTTGGCGCATGATATTTATATACCTATTATACAGCATATACACTCACATTATAGCTCATTGCCATACATAAAGAAAACCAAATGAGCATCTGAACATGAATAAAATCAGGGGCGACACGAACCTTATTTACACCGGTCACAGACAAAACCAAACTCTGGCTGTTGTGTCCCCTGCGTACAGCGTTAAAAGAATTCTTACCCTTCTCCATGATCTCCCGGGAAAATCAAGCTCCCTGATTGGCCGCTGTGGTCATGTGGTTACCGGCACTAGGCTGGCTGGCAGGCAGCAACTACTTGACCACAGCAGCCAATATTGTACCAGTTTAAATAGTGAAAATCGAGAGTTTTGTTCCTCTCCATTGCGGGCATCTCAATCTGGGATTGCCTGCTGTGTCAAATCCCCCAGATTACTATAAAAACTCACCTTTCTGGAAATGCCACGGCTCATGCATGGGCCACCATCCAGTCAGCTCCTTGCACTTTTGTCTGTCTTTACTGTGCCATTCTGACCTTAGAGCAGCATGCCAAAAAAGAATGGAGTGTGAGCTGCAGGTAAGCACCTCAGCAGGGGGTCCATGCATGCAGTGTGGGATTGCCGGCGAGGTGAGTATACCAGGCAACCCTGGGGTTTCACACATCCATGCAAAATCAACTCTAGGCTGGTGGTTACTCCACTTGACCATCCTTGACCATACTTTCCTTTGCATTACTTTACAACCTTCTGCTCTGCCAGCAGAAGGGTCGCGTCAGCCACAGAAAAGTATAGGTACCAATGTTGAGAAATTCCGCCACCGCCGTAGCGTTTCGTCGCCAATGGACAACTTTAACTAGGCTAGTGGCGTGCGGAAGGCGGAAGAATAAATAGCAGACCAGGCAATCCCATCATCCAATGGGAAAGAAATCATGTGACCCTAATTACTGGGTCACATGTTGTAAACAATAAAAAACAGAAGATACTAATAAATTCCAAAAAGGCCGAAATTAGCTTTTAAATTAGCCTTTATTAGTATCTTCTGTTTTTTATTGTAAATTTTATTTAAAGTTGCCCATTGGCGACGAAACGCGTCGTGACGGAATTTCTCAACATTGGTACCTATACTTTTCTGTGGCTGACGCGACCCTTCTGCTGGCAGAGCTGCTTCATTCCAGGGCCGGTGAGACGTGGACTGCAATTACCTTGATTGGATGCTGTTTTTATTCATTTGTTTGTGAGTGTAAAATTTTAAAACCTTTATTAAAACTTTTTTGGTTTTAATGGAATTACACTAGATTCTGTTTTATTGTTGTTTTCGGTGTCTGGTTGAATTGATTTTAACCTTGAATGCTGGTGAGCAACATATCTGGGAATAGGACCCATCAACTATTCATATGTGGACGTTTTGAAGGCATCAGTTATCACAATTAGTCGGTAAGAGTTTGCACTATCGGTGGTGGATTCCTGTTGGATTCTTTCATGGTGTGGAGGTGCATGTGTTGTGGGATAGAGACTACCTTTTGCACTTATCCACTTTATTACTTTAGAGGTCGCTCTGTGTTTTAAAATTGATACTCTACATTCAGTTCTTTTGGGAATAAGGACTAATACACGTTGAACACCTGAATGTGGACTTGAAATCATTGATCATATTGTTTGTCATTTTTAAGCGCGGTGTATGTACTAATATTGCATGATATGTAAATATTGTACCCTTTTTTTCACCTTAATTAATATGTGTCAAGGGTGCTGCCTGATAGGATAATTCTTCATATCCCATAAACCAAGTATTATTAGAAATTCAAGCGCACACCAGTTATGCTAAAAAAACTTTTTACTTTTTGTTCTGCAATTATGACCCATATTCAATTCATATAGGTATGGGTAAAGTAGTACATTATCACAAAAATATTTACAATGGTGCATATACATTTTGTGTAAGCAGTCTCTTTGTGTTTGTGAACTCTGTGGTCCTGAGCATAGCAGCTATCTAGCATGAGCTAATGTATAAGCAATAGTATCCACACTATGAGTTCACTCACTTTTAGAGCATTTCAACATCCAGATACACAGTATCTTCAGCATATGAAACAAAATGTTACAACAGCTCATAACAGTGTACTGTGCTGTAGACTAAGATTGATGTTTACAAGTCAGCGTGACATCAGAACTGCAGCTTACATACAATGTTTCAAACACTATATAAAGCTAAGACCAGCTTAAACATTCACTAATGCATAATAAGTACCAGAGGTTTTGCAAGGCAAATGGAAAGCATATTACCCAAAGTCGTGTGTATAGCATAGGTGGGAGCAATCCTCCCACGTTCCGGGGATCACGTCCCCTTTCTCAAGGAATGGTGCCCTGATGTGTATAGCCACGTGCACACTTTTAAAGTGAGGAATCCCCCTGGCCGGCCATGTGATCGATCGCGGCGTCGGCAAGACCGGATCTGACGCTAGTCAGAGGCTGGGGCGGTGACCTCATTGAGTGGGAGGCACCTAACACCCAGTCTGCGACTGCGGAGACGCACGGGGCTTGCCGGGACGGACATGTTTTTGAAGCCCAAACGAGTGACGCTTCAGTATGATAGAAAGCAACAACAGATGACTTTCTTTTAATTTTGATCGGGGAACCTCTCGGGGGATATTCTTCCTGTGGCTTGGCTGTAAACCCTAAATAAAAAATAAAAAGATTAAAAACTTTAAAAACAATACTATGGGGTATCATCATATGCTTACACCTTAAGGTGATTAATATACATAGCACACTAACCAGTTTTTATAAAGAATGTAAAGTATTCTCTATTATCCACCAGTCTAAGTAGGTGACACTATGTCCCACTATTCTCTATATCTATATCCTTGCTTAATGTTTCTTATAAGACTGCTCCCAATATTTTCAGTATTTTCTAAAGAAAAGGAGAAAAATCTATATCTTCATTCAATCCAAGGGGTGATTTTGTTCTTAGTCGATAAATCCAGTATAATTCCCTCTGCAATGTTAATTTTTCTATATCGCCCCCTCTCGCAGGTTTTTTCGCCACTTCTAATACGGTAAACCTCAATTGTGAGACCTGATGCCCCTCTTGCCAGAAATGTCTGGCTATGGAGGACTCTATGTCGCATCTCCTAATAGCACTTCTGTGCTCGCTAATGCTATATCTAATGGATCTATTTGTCTTGCCAATATAAACTTTACCACATGGGCATTTAATTGTGCAAATTACATTACTCGTGGAGCAATTGGCAAAAAAGTTGAGGTTTATAGCCTGCCCTGTATGTGGATGAAAAAAATGTTTTGATTTTAAAACAAATGAGCATTGACTGCAATGACCACATGGGTACATTCCTACAGGGCTAGGTAGAGTATTAAGCCAATTAGTACCTGTTCTAGACGTCTCACTGTCTGATGCCCGATTACTGGCCCTTATGAGGTGATTCCTTATGCTCCTAGACTTTTTAAAAGCGAACATTGGCGGCATTTGAAAGACCTCTTTAGGTTTTTCATCACTGGATAGAATATGCCAATTCCTCCGTATGATATGGCGGACCTGCGGGCATTTAGTGGAATATGTCAATATACAAGGTATTCTTTTATTCTCTTTCCTCGGATTATGTACCAAAAGGGATGACCTGCTTTTATGAAGTGCTTGTTCTTTGGCTTTCTCAATGACTTCTGAGGGATAACCCCTCTGCAAAAAATTCTGGGACATTATCTGGGCTTGTTGTAAAAAAGTGGTATCATCACTAATAATGCGGCGTAACCGCAAAAATTGGCTAAATGGTAGACCTTTTTTAAGAGGTACAGGGTGGAAGCTATCAAACGCCAAATACGTGTTGCGGTCAGTGGGTTTGGTATAAACACTGGTATGCAGTACATTATCCCTCTTAGTAATCAGTACATCTAAAAAGTGTACCTGTTGTTCATTGGCGTAGATTGTAAAGGAGATAGTTAGACTCGCTGTGTCTAGATCTTCTTTGAATTGTATCAGTTTGTCATGGGATCCTTGCCACAAAAAGAAGACGTCATCTATATACCGGACCCATAATAATACACGAGTCTCATAGTATGGATGCGTATAAACATATTGGGACTCAAAGTGTGCCATAAATAAGTTGCCATACGATGGAGCCACAATGGACCCCATCGCTGTGCCCTGTTCTTGCAAATAGAAACTGTTCTTATATTGAAAGTAATTCTGTCTCAATATCAAATTCATCAAGTCCATGTGGAATTTCTTATTTCCAGTGGACAGTCCCATTTCTTGTAAAGTATGGTCAATGACTTCTAGCCCTAAGTCGTGGGGAATGGACGTATAAAGGCTATTAACGTCCATACTGCATAGCCAACTGTTGTCTGGTAGGGCCCCAAGATCCTTAATTTTATTAAGAAATTTCCCAGTATCAATCAAGTATGATCTTGTGGAAATAACATTTACCTGTAGAATTTTATCCAGGTACGTGGCTAGTGGTTGGAAAATAAAGCTAGTTCCTGCAAAGATTGTCTCCCCGGCGGTCTCTCTGCGTCTTTATGAATTTTAGGGAGAATATAAATCAAAGGGATTAGCGGGTCTTTACAATTCAAATACTCAAATAATTTCTTATCAATATATCCTGCTTCCAGGCCACCCTTCAGTATATCCATGATCTTCCCCTTGAGATCACCCGTTGGGTCTGTTTTTCGAGGTAGGATCTATACTCATTAAGATTCAAAGTACTCTCTAATTTCTTCTGCAGTGCTCCCACAGCTTTATCTATCTCACCAATATGGTCTTGTATGCCTTGGACCGTTAGCATTATAAGGTCCAGGCTGCATTTATTTAATATTTGAAACCACTTGTCACAAAATTCAGAAGTATCTTTACAAAAAGTGGGTCTAATGTTCAGTCTGAGGCCCCTTGGTATGCGTTTGGACTTCAAATATTCCACTAGTGTGGTGGAATGCAGATGATATTGAACTAGCCGTTTTTTCTGATTCTCAAACTGTCTTTTTAGGGAAATATCATCTTTAGAGAATATTTCATTAGTATCACCAAATTTTGTGATGACATCACAAAATCCAAAATAAATCTTTGGAGGCACACTTTCATCAAACGTTAAATATTTAACCTTAATTAATATGTGTGTAATATGAGCTCGTTGAGCTCTATTTTCCAACCACTAGCCACGTACCTGGATAAAATTCTACAGGTAAATGTTATTTCCACGAAATCATACTTGATTGATACTGGGGATTTTCTTAATAAAATTAAGGATCTTGAGGCCCTACCAGACAACAGTTGGCTATGCAGTATGGACGTTAATAGCCTTTATACGTCCATTCCCCACGACTTAGGGCTAGAAGTCATTGACCATACTTTACAAGAAATGGGACTGTCCACTGGAAATAAGAAATTCCACATGGACTTGATGAATTTGATATTGAGACAGAATTACTTTCAATATAAGAACAGTTTCTATTTACAAGAACAGGGCACAGCGATGGGGTCCAATGTGGCCCCATCGTATGGCAACTTATTTATGCCACACTTTGAGTCCCAATATGTTTATACGCATCCATACTATGAGACTCATGTATTATTATGGGTCCGGTATATAGATGACGTCTTCTTTTTGTGGCAGGGACCCCATGACAAACTGATACAATTCAAAGAAGATCTAGACACAGTGAGTCCAACTATCTCCTTTACAATCGACGCCAATGAACAACAGGTACACTTTTTAGATGTACTGATTACTAAGAGGGATAATGTACTGCATACCAGTGTTTATACCAAACCCACTGACCGCAACACGTATTTGCCGTTTGATAGCTTCCATCCTGTACCTCTTAAAAAAGGTCTACCATTTAGCCAATTTTTGCGGTTACGCCGCATTATTAGTGATGATACCACTTTTTTACAACAAGCCCAGATAATGTCCCAGAATTTTTTGCAGAGGGGTTATCCCTCAGAAGTCACTGAGAAAGCCAAAGAACAAGCACTTCATAAAAGCAGGTCATCCCTTTTGGTACATAATCCGAGGAAAGAGAATAAAAGAATACCTTGTATATTGACATATTCTACTAAATGCCCGCAGGTCCGCCATATCATACGGAGGAATTGGCATATTCTATCCAGTGATGAAAAACTTAAAGAGGTCTTTCAAATGCCGCCAATGTCTAGGAGCATAAGGAATCACCTCATAAGGGCCAGTAATCGGGCATCAGACAGTGAGACGTCTAGAACAGGTACTAATTGGCTTAATACTCTACCTAGCCCTGTAGGAATGTACCCATGTGGTCATTGCAGTCAATGCTCTTTTGTTTTAAAATCAAAAACATTTTTTTCATCCACATACAGGGCAGGCTATAAACCTCAACTTTTTTGCCAATTGCTCCACGAGTAATGTAATTTACGCAATTAAATGCCCATGTGGTAAAGTTTATATTGGCAAGACAAATAGATCCATTAGAGATAGGATTAGCGAGCACAGAAGTGCTATTAGGAGATGCAACATAGAGTCCTCCATAGCCAGACATTTCTGGCAAGAGGGGCATCAGGTCTCACAATTGAGGTTTACCGCATTAGAAGTGGTGAAAAAACCTGCGAGAGGGGGCGATATAGAAAAATTAACATTGCAGAGGGAATTATACTGGATTTATCGACTAAGAACAAAATCACCCCTTGGATTGAATGAAGATATAGATTTTTCTCCTTTTCTTTAGAAAATATTGGGAGCAGTCTTATAAGAAACATTAAGCAAGAATATAGATATAGAGAATAGTGGGACATAGTGTCACCTACTTAGACTGGTGGATAATAGAGAATACTTTACATTCTTTCTTTATAAAAACTGGTTAGTGTGCTATGTATATTAATCACCGTAAGGTGTAAGCATATGATGATGCTCCATAGTATTGTTTTTAAAGTTTTTAATCTTTTTATTTAGGGTGTACAGCCAAGCCACAGGAAGAATATCCCCCGAGAGGTTCCCCGATCAAAATTAAAAGAAAGTCGTCTGTTGTTGCTTTCTATCATACTGAAGTGTCACTCGTTTGGGCTTCAAAAACATGTCTGTCCCGGCAAGCCCCGTGCATCTGTGCAGTCACAGACTGGGTGTTAGGTGCCTCCCACTCAATGAGGTCACCTCCTCAGCCTCTGACTAGCGTCAGATCGGGCCCAAGACCGGAAGTGACGCGCGGCGCAGCACTGGAAGTGATGCGACGCCACGATCGATCACATGGACGGCCAGAGGGATTCCTCACTTTAAAAACGTGCACGTGGCTATACACATCAGGGCACCATTCCTTGAGAAAGGGGACGTGATCCCCGGAACGTGGGAGGATTGCCCCCACCTATGCTATACACACGACACGACTTTGGGTAATATGCTTTCCATTTGCCTTGCAAAACCTCCAGTACTTATGCATTAGTGAATGTTTAAGCTGGTCTTAGCTTGTTATAGTGTTTGAAACATTGTATGTAAGCTGCAGTTCTGATGTCACGCTGACTTGTAAACATCAATCTTAGTCTACAGCACAGTACGCTGTTATGAGCTGTTGTAACATTTTGTTTCATATGCTGAAGATACTGTGCATCTGGATGTTGAAATGCTCTAAAAGTGAGGGAACTCATAGTGTGGATACTATTGCTTATACATTAGCTCATGCTAGATAGCTGCTATGCTCAGGACCACAGAGTTCACAAACAAAAAGAGACTGCTTACACTAAATGTATATGCACCATTCTAAATATTTTTGTGATAATGTACTACTTTACCCGTGCCTGTATGAATTGAATATGGGTCATAATTGCAGAACAAAAAGTAAAAATTTTTTTAGCATAACTGGTGTGCGCTTTAATTTCTAATAATAAGAGCCTTGTATGCCTCAATGATGCGAGACACAATTTAGCCATACCAGTGAAGGATGTGCTTTATGTTCCTAATCTAGAAGGTGGGCTCTTATCTGTGAAGCATCTGACAGCCATAGGAATTTCAAGGTGTCAAGTGTTTTATCCTGGACAGCAAGCAGACGAAACAAAGGTAAAGCACCTGTACGTCTTTCATACAAGGCAAACACTGCCGGTACTAATGAACCTGCAATTTAGGAAGATATATCTCAGCTTTCAGAAGGGGAAACCAGTAAATAGTTAAAGGTTACAAAGGAAGAGATAAAATCCATACATGACACCAAAACATGGACTTACAGAATTACCACCTGGAAGGAAAACCATAGGCTGTAAATGGACTTTTAAAATGATGGCACAGTGGAGTGATACAAAGAAAGACTCGTAGCCAAGGTATAATCTCAAAAATATGAAGAGGACTATGATGAAACTTTTGCTCCAGTAGTCAAACATGTTACAATAACGACTTTGCTGACAGTAGCCACCACAAGGAAAATTCAAGTGAAACACTTTGATGTGTTTCTACATGGAGTTAACAGAAGACATCTACAGTATATGGAACAACCACCAGGATTTTAAGATGAACAAAGGCCAGGCCTAGTATGCAATATTCAGAGGAGTTTTTATGGTCTAAAGCTAGCCGCGAGAGCATGGAATATGAAAATAAATGAAGTGCTTACACGTGAGGACTTTCAGAGGAGTAAAGCAGACCCGTGCTTATACACAAAGAAATTGGCAGACAGATGAATCTACGTGCTCATTTATGTGGACGATATCCTCGTTTTTTTAATCAAGAATTGGATGTAGCAGAAATATTGCAAACCCCGAATCAGCATTTTGAGACCAAAGATTTTGGAAACATAAAGAACTATCTCGCCATTCAGATTGAGAGAGAGGAAGATGGCAGCATTCTTCTGAACCAAAAGCACAAAATACAAGAAATAATTAAATTTTTTGGAATGGAAGATGCCAATTAGCAAAACCTCCAATGTAAAGCAAATACCTGAAGGAGAAAAAAAAAACAAGATGTGCCACTACCAACTAACAGTACAGTACAGGAGAGCAATAGGGAAATTGCTGTACATTACCACTGCTTCAAGGCCTGATATTGCCTCAGCTGTTGGAATCCCATGCATAAAGGTTTTAATGCCAAGTCAGATGGAATACTGTCAAGCAAGTCATTCGCTATCTTAAACTTTAGACTTAGACTTTACATTACAAGCTAAAGTTACCAGCAAGTGATGAAAACATCCTGACAGGATATGTGGGTGCTGACTGGGCCAGAGATACCATATAAACATGGAAGGCTGACGGCAGAAGGAGAGCATGTGGTCCATCTAGTCTGCTCTTGTGTGTATAGCGTATGTGCTCTTTATCTTAGGATAGATGTGTGCTTATCCCAGGCATTTTTAAATTCACTGTCGATTTTTCAACTACTTTTGCTGGAAGATTGTTCCAAGCATCTACTACTCTTATTCAATCCTTTCACATATCTCAATCATGTCCTCTCTCTCCCTTCTTTCCTCTAGACTGTATAAATTAAGTTCTTTAAATCTCTCCTGATTTAAGTTTTAAGTCCTTCTATAAGTCCTTCTACCATTTTTGTTGCCCGCCTTTGGACCCGTTCTAGACAGAAAACAATGACAGAAAATCTACCAGTGCCTACTTGTATCTTCTTCAGGTGGTGCTATCAGTTGGACTAGCAGAAAGCAGCTCTCTGTTACATCTACCGAGGCAGAGTACATTGCAGCAGCGCAGACAAGCCAAGAAGTTATATGGGTGAGACAAGTGTTAACGGACTTGGGTCAACCACAGTTGGAACCAATGAGAATCTTTGGGGACAATCAAGGCTGACTTGCACTTGCACAGATAGAAAAGGTTAGCTTAAGAACCAAGCACATTGATGTGAATTTCCACTTTCTGAGGGATCTTCAAGAGCAGGGACTTCTTGAGTTACTTTATTGCCCTACTGAGGATATGACAGCAGATATCTTTACCAAGCTCCTGACAGCCCCGTTGAGTCACTTTAGGCTTACAGAAGATGGGTATACCAGACTAAGCCTCAGCTGTTGAAAAAGGGTGTTGAAGATACTGTGCAACTGCTTAAATTTAGTCTCTGTATGTGATCTGCATCTATATTGCTAGGTTAATGCCGTTTATATTTATGACAGTAGATGGCCTTGTTACATATATCTATATATATATATATATATATATATATATATATATATTGATTCAATAAGAGTTGAAAAAAAATCTCATGGTAGTAAAAAATTCAATTCATGAGAAAATAGCATAAGAATGTCACTGTTGCTGAATCACCAGATAGGAAAACAATAAAAGTCAATGGCACTTTTTACTCCTAAGAAAAGTAGAGAACTGTTTACTCCTTTCTACACTGTAGTAAAAGCTGCCATTGACTTTCATTGTCTTTTAATCTGGTGATTCAGTAACAGTGAAATTCTCAGGCTTTTTTTCTCATGAATTGAATTTTTTACTACTGTGAGTACTGCCCTGATGGCAGCAATGCCTGGGAGGTTTCAGTTTTCAGGTTTCCTCTTTCCAGGTAAGAAGAGGTTGAAGTGCTGTCATGTGCCGTTCCTGTCCCGGCGGTAAGAGAATAAGGTGATGTCGACCCCACCTCTGTCTGTTAGTTTAATCATCCAAGTTGCCTTCCACTCAATTATAAATTATTTGTATTTTCCACTTGCTGAAAATTTTGTTTCCAGTCCTGCTTTAGTCATTACGTTTTCATCACTCAATTGGTTTTGGGGTGAACCCCCCCCAAAAGAAAAACAATTTTGGCTGCTAAGCTGCAGCTCTGTAATAAATGTGATTATGACTTGTCTCAGCCATGGACGATAATGCCAAACACTATAACGTCCCCATTGAAAAATGGTTTCCACATCTTCCATCAATACCTGACCTAAACCAGACTTGAACCCGGGTCTCTGGAGTCCGGAGTCCTGAGGCTATTTGTTTATACAGCTTATGTAGCCGTGCCAAAATGACTTTATCTGAATGTACTGTGAGAGCGGCCATTTTGTTTTCTTGGTGGGGGTGATGAGGGTAGGTTGATATCTATGATAGGTGCCTGACAAGCTCTGCAATTTTTCAGACTGCTCTATGCTAATGGAGATTGGCAGGTCTGGAGACTTTGTGTCCAACACTTCATTAGGGTTATATGGGCTTGTTTTCCACTTACATCACAATTGCATTGTATATTAATTACCCTCATGTCAGTAAAACTCAAAAGGGAACTGAGGGTAGCAAATTATTGCAAAGCTACGACCCTGTCCAGGGCCACCATCAGTATAGTACTGTACCTGGAGAACAGTGCCTGGCTGCGAAGGTGGTCCTGGATACCAGCTCAGGCCAGCAAT
This sequence comes from Gastrophryne carolinensis, assembly GCA_027917425.1. Classification (NCBI taxonomy): domain Eukaryota; kingdom Metazoa; phylum Chordata; class Amphibia; order Anura; family Microhylidae; genus Gastrophryne; species Gastrophryne carolinensis. Next base: position 47,797,207 of record CM051244.1, on the reverse strand, counting down.
TACATTTTAGGCTGTGTGTTATGAGAAGCCATACCAATAAGCTGTAATATATGATGGCTGGGTCACATGGTAGCCATTCTCAGCCTCTGGGCTATGGCTGTCATTTTAGACCATAGAGAATTTCCAATGAGGGGGGCAATATCCATTTTAATCATCACCTGTAGTGGTATGTAGGGGTTGTCAGTCACCTACAACTGACCAAAAAAAAACACCCATTTAAAGTTCATGAAACACTCAACAATGGACTTACATCATTTCCATCCCCCTTTGGAGCATTTTTTTTGTTGGTCTAATTGTAAGCTAGTGACAGTTAGTTAAAGAAGACCCACACCCATTTGCTAGCTAACGGCTGTGTCCCAGCCGTTTTGAGACAGTCTCAGGGAGCATCTAAATTGCTGGAGCCCCCTTATTGCATCGCCCTCTGCCATCATTACCTTATTCTCGATCTTCGCCAGCAGTCATGTGGGTCGACCCTTTCAGCGACCAGAACCGAGAATGCAACCCCTAACCCATGTAACCAGGGGCGGCCAATCACAGGGCTGCAATTCCAAACAAGAAGAAAGGAAAAGGTAATGATTGCAGGTGTCGCAGCCGGTGATGCCCGAGGCTGGGGCCGGACCTACACCCATTAGCTAGGAAATATGGGTTACAGATAGTTGCCAGTTAATAAATGTGATGGGTAGTATGATAGTTTGGTCACGTCAGTAAAGGCCTCACTTTTTTAATTTGCTAGACTTAGAGTGTTATTGACTACAGATGGAACTAGCTAGTTAGAGACTAGATTGCAGTAAGGAGAGTGACTGATAATTAAAGCTAGAACAGGGGTCATTGGAAGAGTAGTTAGAATAGTTAATAGAGTTAGGAATAGGATTGATTTATGTGAGTTTGGTCTGAATCAGTTAGGTATGCTGGAAGATTCTTTCACATGTGGAACATGTTTCACCCATGTTAGCCACGTGACAGGACAATGGCATGGGCAGAAGCAGAGCTAATATAAGTTGCTTAGTTAGTTGAAGCTAGTTTGGTCTGTTTCAGTCAGGTATACTGGTAGTTCCTTTCAATTTTCCAATGTGAACCACATGACAGAGCAATGGAGCGGAACCAAAGCTAATATAAGTGAGGGGCCTAATTTGAATAGGGAGAATCAAATTAAGCTAGTTTAGTCTTGTTCAGTCAGTTATACTGGAAGGTTCTTTCATATGTGGAACATGGTTCTCCCATGTGAGCTATATGACAGAACAATGGTATGGGGGAAATAAGAGCTAATATAAGTTCTAAGTAGAATAGGGAGCATTGGTTGAGCTAATTTGTTCTTGTTCAAATGAATATAGGGGGGTGGGAGCAGCTCAATCACTATTATTTATACAAAATTATTATTATTATTCAGGGCCTGGGAACTAATTTACAGCCCAGTTTAACCCTCTCATCATCTAAATATCAAGCAACAAACATGTCTAGCTATGTGGAAAGATTGAGCTGCTCCCACCCCCCTTTATTCATTTGAATTGCCATTAGCACAAGCAGGGAGGAATTCAGTCAATACAGATTTCTCCCTGTGAAGTGTTCTAAAGGGAGGCTGGCAGCTTCCCAGGTGAGTAGCTCTCAGATATTTGTCTGCATTGCATGTCCCAATGTTGGGGACTCAAAATTAAGAGTAGGGACCACACTAAACACAGAGTGCCTTGTCGGGGCAGTGTAGCTTCCACATGTATCTGCAGATATTTGCATCGGAAGAATTGATTGAAGCTACTTTGGTCTGGTTCATTCAGGTATGCTAGAAGGTTCTTTGACATTTGGAGCATGGTTCTCCCTTGTGAGCTATGTGAAAGAACAATGGTATGGGCAGAAATAGAGCTAATTTAAGTTAGGGACCTAATTAGTATAGCGAGAATTGATTGAAGCTAATTTGGTCAGGTTCAGTCAAGTATACTGGAATGTACTTTCACATGCGGAGCATGATTCTCCCATGTGAGCCATGTGATAAAATAATGGTATGGGGTGGAACCAGAACTAATACAAGTTAGGGACTTAATAGAAGGAACTGACTGAAACTAGGATCAGAAACGAAAGTCTTAAAGTTGCATCTTACAGCAAAAGCCAAGACCCAAAAACAAATGTAACACATTAAAGGGATCTCTTTGCTAAAATATATCAATCAGAGGAAGGGTACAAAAATATCTCCAAGCAATAGCTATACCGTAGAACACAGCAAAGACAGTCACAAGAAAGTGAAAACATTTGGCATTATGTAAAATTACCAAGAACTTGATGTCGCTATCTCAAAATACAAAAAGAAAACTGGTCCAGGAGGCTGCCAAGAGGCCATAGAGGAACAATAAAGGAGCTGCAGTAATGTATGACAGGTACTGATTGTGTACTGAATGTGAATTGCCTGTTTTCTTCATACATCATTCTGGACTGTAGGGTAGGGTGGCCAGATCACAGCCTTTTTCTTACACGGAAAAATATCCAAGCCTGGCTATGTTTTGCCAAAACCTACACCAATTTGCCAAAAGCATCCAGGAAACGTATTATGGTTTGATGAGACCAAAGTTGAACTTTTTGTTCATAATTCAAACATATGTTTGGTGAAAACAAGGATCATTACCGAAGGAACACCCTACCCACAGTGACGCATGGTGGAGGCAGATTTATGCTTGCAGGCTGCTTTTCTGTAACTGGAACTGGGGCTTCAGTCAAGGTAGAGAAAATTATGAACAGGCAGTTTTAACACAAAACATTCAGGTGTTGAAAAGCTGAGGGTAAAAACATGAATTTACCTTTCAGCACAACAACAACCTAAAACCATACCCCCTCATCAACAAAAGGATGGCTTTATCAGAACATCAAAGTTTTGGAATGACCCAGCCAAAGACCAGACCTGAATTAAATTTAAAATCTGTGAGATGACCTGAAGAGGGCTGTACAATCTGACTTTTGCAAGAGCGGGCAAAAATGTGGGACCACTTTAAAGCAGAACAGACTATAGTGGGTTTTGTTTTGTGCCCCGGTAGCAACCCGAATTGGTGAAACTCCCCAGTACAACCCACCTCTTGTCATGAATGACTTACCTTCAGTCCATGCCCGTGGTGTCCTTAGGCGGCTGGCTGGGCTTCTCCTGCCCGGCAGCCGCTTCGGCCTCAAACGCCCTCCTCCCTCGTCCACTGTCATTTGGCCCGTGCTTGTGCGCGAGCACAGTCAGCTGAAGGTACCAATCCTAGGAGGTCCAGTTCTGGGCAATATGCCTTTAAAGTTCAAATGGGGCAATCAGCCCAGAGGTCTCCAAGTACACCAATCAACCCACAGATCCGAAGTGCACCAACCACAGTGACTGCCCCCCTGTCCTATCCGGTCGGGTTCAGTCCTATAAAGGGATTTCCACTTTAAATTGTCAGTGCCCGTGATAGCGTTTAGCTGGTTTTGTTATTCTCCTGTGATTTCCTGAAATTATCGTTATTGACCCTTTGCCTGAACCTCGACTACGTCTCCGTCTTAACCCTTTGTACCGCACAGCTCTCTGACCTCCTAGTGTGACGCTTGGCTTGACGTTCGACCTCGCTTGAAATCTCCAGAGCATCTGAACTGTTCCAGTACTTCCCGTTCCAGAGCACCCGAAATGTTCCAGTACTACCCGTTCCAGAGCATCCAAACGTTCCAGTACTACCCGTTCCAGAGCACCCAAACTGTTCCAGTACTTCCCGTTCCAGAGCACCCGAAATGTTCCAGTACTACCCGTTCCAAAGCACCCAAACTGTTCCAGTACCTACCTACTTCGCCCAGTCTGACCTTCAGTCTATCTGTCTTCACTCCCTGTGACCCTACAATCTTTGAGCCATCAAGTCCTGGGGGCAACCATGTCCGGTTAGGCGTGTATAGCGCCCCAGCAAACAGGGGCTTTTCTATAGGTGAATCTGGCTGTGGAGATTGGGGGTTGCAGGCTCACAACGAAGACAGGTATTCTCGGCGTCTGACACCTCTTCCCAGTCCAACGGCACATGTGCATGCTCTCGTCCAATCAGAACTGTTTGCCATGACTATGTAATGTAGCTAATGGCTCTGATAGGCTTTAATGGGAGCAAGAGAGTGGGCACATCCCCAGTAGCGCGCACACTCTCATCCCAGCCTATCTGACTGGCTGGGGAGGAAACACGCACACAGGAATCCAGGCGATGCAGCTGCTCTCGCTTCTCATTGTAAACAATCAGAGCCGTTTGCCAAATTACATTGGCATGGCAAATGGATCTCATTGGACGAGAGCCTGTGCATGTACCATTGGACCGGGCAAAGGTGAATAAATACTGGTGACCTAGGGGGGTTTCACACAGCAGGGCATTCCAATTCGAAATGCAAGGCCAGTGATCTTTTAGATTCCAGAGCCTGTCTCACAGGGCTTTGTCCCATTTTAAGGGCACCATATTTATGCAGCAACTTTATTTTATAGCTTTATTTTTATTTCAGTTTGTTTTCATTTTATTGTACAATGACAATTAAAATAGAAAAAAGCTCATCTTGACAACAACCTGGCATTTTAACAGGGGTGCGTAGCTAATATATATATATATATATATATATATATATATATATATATATATAGATAGATAAATATGAGTATCAAGTCGTTTTTTTTACATTATTTATTATTATTATTATTATTACAATATTTTGATAAGGAGTACGGTAAATGTAGAAAAAAAAAGCACATGATGGATGTATTTTTATTAGTCCACTTGCGGTGAGGGGAATCTAAGTTTCCATTCACATTTTCGTTGGATACTTAATCTGTTTGTCCAAGTGGAACAGAACCGCTTTGCAGAAAGGGTCACGCGAATAATACCCTATAGAAATGGCGAATGCTTGCACGTATTCACTAATCTAGCAACACGTACTCCTTAGTAAAATGCAAACAGAAAGATTAATGGACTTCCTTTGACATCCAAGAGCCTTTTGGATGCTTTTAGTAGAAAAACACTTTATAAATCATTTTTTAGAGCAAAGGTATTTTGCGAGGACTATTTAATCACATAAATTACAATAGAATACTGACAATATTTCATGTAATTTAATGTGCTTTAAATAGCTATTAGTAGGTCTGTAAATCTCCAGGTTTTTTTACCGACGCAGTTTGTCCTGAACTTGCCATTTTGTTGCCTGATTTTCGGACATAAAGACTTTTTCACCTTCTCAATTATTTTTTATTTTTTTTAATGGCCGAGGTATATGATAAGCAGCGGAATTTATTAAATGAAAACCACTCCCACTTAAATCAAATACGCTGTTATTCAGGCGGTGTCAGTCTGGTGCATTTTTTAATAAGAGCCATCATTTATTTTTATAAAGTGCTGACAACGTAAGAGAAGAACTTGCAAATGATACAGTTCTTTGCCCGAAAAGCTAACAGTCAAAATATCATGACACCTGACATTTTCGAAGATATATATATATATATATATATATATATATATATATATATATATAAAATCTGTATTTTATTTGTATTTATTTATTCATTTTAATGGAAGCAGCAACTTGATTTATAATAATAATAATATTAATAATAGTAATAGTAATGATAAAAAAATACTAAGAGACTGATTCATCATTAGCGGCAGGTAGCGACAGATGAGCATCTGTAGCAGGCATTTTCAGAGCGCCCGCTAGTAGTCGCAGTGCTCAGCCGTGGGTCGCTACTTTATAGCGACTCAGTCGCTGTTCAGTAATGTTGAATACATTGTGACCAGTACAGCGCTGTATGGGAACGCATGTTAGCGACTGCTCATAGCGACTGTACGCTGAGGCTGGGATAATAATGAATTGTACGCTACATGGCGTTATCCCAGTCGCTCAACAGAATCGGCTTCATAAATGTGGAACTGCGTGCTGTGGCCAGCGTTCTCATGCCGCTACCTGTCGCTTAACAGCCACTACCTGTCGCTATCCCTTCATAAATAAGGCCCTAAGAGTCTTATAGACTCCAGGGCTGTCTGATTCCCTCTCCCCCACTTTGTGAAACCCACACATCCCCAGTAAAACATACCTGATCCCTGATCCAACGGCACATGCACGGGACGTGGCTGCAATATGCTCTACCTTTAGGTAGACGCGTGCCTGTGCCAGGCATTTGTGAATGGGCCCCTTCTAGAGGCAAGCAGGGATGCAGCTGCCAGTGTACTAGGCTCCTTTCGGCTCTTAGCCGACTCCTAGTTCAAAGAGCCGAATGCAGCCCAGTGCACTGAATGACTGTGCATCCGTGCATAGGCTATAGGACCGGGGAAAGGTGCGTTTTTCTGGATGATCTGGGGGTTTCACACAGAGGGGCATACCAAATCAGGATGTCACAATAACAGGTATTGGTCCACTTTAAAGGGATTGTCTAGGCAACTACATAAAATCACATAACCCTAAATCTCCTAATGTCCCCCTTTTCCTTTTCTCTTATTTTTATCAAAACAAACCCCCCAAAGCAAAAAATATAATTCATTAATTTTTTACATTTCCAGCCAGTGGCCGTGGCCGCTTTTCAGTACAACGTGTTTGTATCAGCATACTTTGAAACCTAATCACAATGCTGCAATACATTCCAATAGGAATTTCAGACCACCAATTAAGCCCTTTGATTGGTGGTCTACTGCTAGGGGAATCAAGGGAAGTTCCAGAGGTCAGTGGAAGGTTTCTGCTTCTAGGTGCTGCTGCGAGGTTACAGGAAGGGGGAGGTAAGCTGATGATTCATGTACGTTAAATTAAACAGACTAGTGGGTAGTGCGGGTATACTGATTTCGTATTTGCCTCCAGTTAAGGTGGACCAAAACCCACAGCGATCGGCCCGGGAATCTATAAGATTTGACTGTTTCCTTTCCCCTGGGGGCATCCAAAATCAGGATGCCCCCTGTGTGAAACCCCCCAGGTTGCCCCATACACTTGCGCATGCCGCGACCGCATCCCAGCTAACCCTCTAGCAGGGCGCAGGCAAGCTGGTCTTAGACGAAGGCTTAGACGATGTGATGTCAGCTGCTGCTTGGACAAGTGGCCACACATGCACCGTAGGACCGGGAAGAGGTGAGTTGGCATCAGCGATCTGGGGGTTTTCCCACAGCGGGACACCCCCAATAGGAATGCCTTGGGGGAAAGGACCAAAACCCGGGATAGTAAAAATCCTGGGTTTTGGTCCACTTTAAAATCCCTGACCCGGCACGTGCTTTTCGGTTCCCTTATCCACTGTGGAAAGAGTGTAAAATGATCCATTTCAAAGCATCTCAAAATATCTAATTATACATAAATACCGTATGTATTCCAAGAAAAGCTACTGGCTTGGCTTCCATTTCTGAGTGAGGTTGAGCTGAGAAGTGTATATCATGGTAAAGGACAGAGTGGCCGTTGGAGTCTTGCTAAGGCTTCTCCCCGGTGTGGCAGGAAATAGAGGAGAGGTACTTGGGCCCGGAATCAGGAGACCTGGACTGTGCATTTAAAGAGCCATTGGAGGCCCAAAATTGAACAACTTAATCCCCATTTTGTATTCTGTGGGTAGTGGTAGCTGATGCAGTTGACCCTTTTGCCCTTCCTAATATTTAGACTGACAGAAATTGAGAGACAGGAGGGGTCAACGTCCTCCCCAAATTCAGATGTATTAAAAATAAGTCTATGAGAGCTTTTTCCCTGATAAAGTCATTTTATTTTTTTTTTCAAGAGTGATCATTTATTTTTATAAAGTACTGACAATGTAAGAGAACGACTTAAACATATTACAAGGATTTGCCCAAAAAGCTAACAGTCGAAATACCATGACACTGAATTAATCTTTCATTCTCCCTGAGGAGAATTCCATTGAGCTTTAAAAAAATATTTCAAATGACAATAATTATACCTTTGTGTTGAACATAAAACATGTGTTCCAACTTGGTTTTAAAAGTTGTAAGTGTGTAAATAATACAGGGTCTTGTGTTTCTTGTATTGAGGTTAATTATCAGGGGGTGATAGTGTAGCAGTTTGCTCCCCCTGGTGAACAGAAGCAGCTGCAACACCCAATCTGTGAGAGCCCAGCACTTTGTTTTGGGTCCTTTGAGTTTCATTCTTTAGGGGGTGTCTGCTTTTCTTTATGGGTCAACAGTGGAACAGTCCTGCTGCATTCCATTGCCTATTGATTTGACTTTTTCACATGCATAACTGTCTCTATAATTATCCATTTTATTAGATTCATTAAGGTTTTAAAGCTTTTATTCACATATTCATTGATTCATTCAGAGTATAATGCAGCGTACAATGCAGTACAGTCAGCGGTTTCCTCACCACATTTAGCATTGTCCAGTGTCTGAGGTGCAGAGTATTGCAAGTCCTCGATATCACAGGTCCACCTTCAGGGCATACAAGTCCAGGCTGCTAATCCACAGGTTCAAAAAAAACATAACACATAATGCCCTTCGGATGCAGTTCAGACCTGCAGGTTTTGGGAGCAGCAAGGCACGGACTCCTTATCCCAGTCTCTCCTTCTCCACACTGGAAGCCTCAGCAGCTCCTTTTATTAGGCTTCCTTCCTTCAATTAATGTAATCACCTGGAAAGACCTGGGAGTAGGGGAAAAAAACCCGTAGAAGACTGGGGATGTGGTATATATATATATATATATATATATATATATATATATGGATATATATATATATATATATATGTTTTTTTTTACATTTAGCAACTTTTTATTCACAAGTATGCTGCTTATCTTTATCATTTGTATATATGCATTTGCTGTACATTGAAAACTTCGGCCCATTTCAAACTAAACACTTTCACCGCATTGCATTGGAAATGCATTAGTACAAATTGAAAGTGAAAGTAAAAATGCCCATTCATTTCAGTGAAAGTTTATGTTTATCTCCTCTCATGCTAATCAAGGTCAAACATTAATCTGTCCTTTTGTTGAACTATAAAATTCACAAGTATGCTGCTTATCTTTATCATTTGTATATATGCATTTGCTGTACATTGAAAACTTAGGCCCATTTCAAACTAAACACTTTCACCGCATTGCATTGGAAATGCTGTAATACAAATTGAAAGTGAAAGTAAAAATGCCCATTCATTTCAATTAGAGTTTATGTTTATCTCCTCATATGCTAATCAAGGCCAAACATTAATCTATCCTTTTGTTTACCACTGATCTCTATAATTATCCATTTTTTTAGTTATTAAAGCTTTTATTCACATATGCATTGATATATATATGTGGCCCAGGTTACGGGGAGGCCGATTCATTAATAGCGCCAGGTAGCGACAGATGAGTGACTGTAGCGTGATTTTTTCAGCGCCAGCCAGTATTCGCTGTGCTTGGCCGGCGTTAGCTTGATGACAGCGACTCAGTCGGTGTGCGGTAATGTTGAATATGGGCTGGGGGGTCGCTGTTTCACAGGTCCAGCGTTGTATGTGAGCGCCTGACAACGAATGGCCAGAGCGAACGGCTAGCTTCATATTCATCAACAAATCACGCTCCGAATGTGCTGTCGCTGTCCATTCCTTGTTTAAACCCCAGAGCGCTGGCGGCGATGTGTATTAACTAGTTAATAACCACTAAACAACCATATTTTTTGAATGTGACATTATACATGTTTTTAGAATCATTTTGTAATATGAATACATTAATCTCAGACCTGTTAGATCAATTCTGCACATATTTTTTTTAATTTTTTTTTTACTTAAAAATAAATCCTAACATTGCAGAAGTGGTCTCCGATTTTTTGACATTACAAAAATAAAAAAAAAAATGAATACCAATTAATTATGAATAATTATAGATTGCTCCATTGAAATGCATTGGACATCGCCAGGGAACGACAGCTCATACCTGGCGCTGTGAGGGAATTTGCAGCGGCGCTGTTCGGTCCAGGCGGCTTCATGATGAATGCCGCGCTAGCCGTCGCTCTCGCCGGCGCTAGCCTCATTTTGCTTGATAAATGCGTCATTGTGACCGCCGCCGGGCGTACTTGAGTCGGTAGTCGCCGTTAGCTGCCGCTACCTGGCGCTCGTCAGACACTACCTGGCGCTATCGCTTGATGAATAAGGGCACTAATCTAATAGAAAGCCCTGTATAACACAGCCTAGCTGCATAATACATGACAGCGGTTACGGAGTTAACCACTAGAGGCTGCTGTGGGAAAGTGACATCATCAACAGAGGTTATATAAGGGCTGACACCGTTCTAGAATAGTCAGTCTGAATCTAGTCTTATCAGAGTTGTCACTTGTATTGAGCTAAGAGAACATGGATTGCTGAGAGAGAGAACCATGGAGACAGCCATGCAGAGGAGTCTGTAGTGAGCAGTACAGAATGGAGCTACTACACAAGAAGGAGTGAGCAAGACAGAGAGATACCACAGAGAGACATCCGTGTGGGCCTAGGAGGAGCCGAGTGGAGTGCACTGAGCACCAACACATACAAAGTTACCAGTAGCATAGTCCCAGCCCCTAGAGTGACCCCGGGATCCTGTGAGCCTGTTTGCTATTTATGCTGAAGTACTTTGCTGATATTGCTGTTGCTGAAGTGGAAGCGTGGTTGCTTCAAATAAAGTTTGGAAAGACATTTGCAGTGTGTGGTGACTCCACCTGGCCATATCCCAATCATCCCTCAAGATTCCAAGAACTCGTGACAGCTCGCCCCGCATGTCAGCCGGCCCTGGTGTGGAGTGTGGGTTACAAAATTTGGTGGCCCGTGTACGGGGATTTTGAGCGGACTTGGGATACCCCAGTGACTCTTAAATTGACAGTGTGTGGGGACGGAAACTGCTGCACCGCGTGGGAGTGTGTTTGGAAATTGAAAGGGGGTGACTACCCTGAAGTGAAGGTGCCCTAGGCAACCCGAGAGGGAGTCTCCGGGGGGCTTGACGTGGGGACAGGGCCCGAAGACCCAGCAAGGAACCGGGAGGGGTTAACTGTGTACGAACTGTCGGCGCCATTGTCAGGTAACTGCACAGCTAACGTCAGCTGCACGCGCTGGGCGGAGATCTCGCGAGAGTCAGAGCGAGACGCCCAGGCAGCAGGAACAGCCTAGAAGGAACGTGAAGTTGCTGTAACAGATTGCCAGCCCGCCTACCTGTGTGTGATTTGTCGTCTAACCGCCCACACCCAGCAGCGTCATCATTGCCTTGTTTGAAAGTAAAAACGCACCTGTATATAGAGACTTTGAAAGTTCCCAAGCACAGCGCAGTTCCCCAGCATAGCAAGGCTTAACTTGACACTCAGCACAGCGCAGCCACGTGTAATAAAGCCAGCATCACTGCCTGCTCACCCAAACGCTGCATCATACAGAGACTTTCAATAAAGTATTAAGTTATTTGTGAACATCTCAGCTAGCAGCATCCAGCCGCAGCAAGCGTCCAAGCGTCTTAAAGAGACAGTACATGGCTATTGCATCTTTGAACTGTAAAGTGTATGACTTGACAAGAGAAATAGAAATGGATGTGCCACAACAGTTAGAAGCTATCAGTGCCTCCCTACTGCCATTAACCCATGCAGAACTCATCTCAGTGGCAAAGTTTGTTAAAGTGCCCAGTGAAAGATTTTCTCATGCACGTACCCGCCGACATCTGACAGCCATTAACGCTGTGTTAGATGAGGTGGAAGAAGGGGAGGAAGAGGAGGTTATCATGGCCTTTTTGCAGAAATTAGCCCAGTTTATTGCAACCTTGGGGACTGGGATAGAAGAGATAGGTCCCGAGCCAGCAGAGAAATGACCCTCCCCACGGAAGGTGTTGCAACAGGTACAAGAGCAGATACAAGCATTACAACAGACTATGATGGAGTCAACTACATTTTTGGGCTCTAGTCATTCTTCTGGCAAGTCAAAGCCTGAGACGCCAGTAAAAAGAACCAGTCCTATGCGAGAGATCACCATTAGAAAATAATTCAGAATCAATGGCCAGATTGGAGAGCGAGAGCAAAGGGATAGACTGTCTTATACCAACCTGATCCACCAGATAGATTTGGGGGTTCAGAAGGGGTACAAAGAGGAAGAAATCATTGAAGCCGTGGTGAAAGCCATCAGTCCAGAGCTGCACCTCAGAAACATGCTGGAGATGAAGAACAGCCTTACCTTACCCCAGCTAAAAAAATCTTAAAGGGACATTACAAAGAAGAAAGCACTTCTGACCTTTACCACAAATTGATCAACATTTTACAGGATAGTAAAGAATCTCCTCAAAACTTCTTGTTCAGAGCTATTGTGCTTAAAGTGGACCAACACCCAGGATTTTGACTATCCTGGGTGTTGGTCCACTTAGGCGATCGGGGGTGCCCCGCTGTCTGAAACCCCCCCGATCGCCGCAAAAACTCACCTCTCCCCGCTCCCACGTGACCTCGTCCGGCCAATGACAGCGCTCAGAGCAGCTCTGGTATGCGCGTCCAAAGCCGCTTGGACGCGCATACCAGAGCGCTGTCATTGGCTGCGTCTCTCGCTTCCCTCTAACAGGGAGCGCTCCTGCGCCGGCCATTCACAAAACGGCCGGCGCGGGAGCGCGCCCTGCTAGAGGGAAGCGAGAGACGCGGCTGCGCCTCGCGCATGCGCCGTTGGATCGCCGGTAAGGTGAGGATTGTGGGCCTCCTGGGGGGTTCCTCCCCGCGGGACATCCCGATTTCAGATGCCCCGCGGGGAGGGATCTGATCGGTCCGGGAATCTTATAGATTTCCGGGCCGATCCCCCCTGGGTGTTGGTCCACTTTAAAGAGAGACTGTTATTTGCATCCAGAGAAGACGATGCTGAAGAGAGATTTGATCCAGGTTTAATCCAGAAAAAGTTTCTCAGATCAGTCTGGACAGGCCTTTTGAGTGAAAACATCAAGTTCCAGCTTAAGCAGTATCTGGAGCAGCCGCACATCACAGATGAAGAGCTGATAGAGAAAATAAATGATGCTGCCAGTCTTGAATCAGAGCGAGAGCAGAAGTTAAGGAAGAACTCCACCGGCAGAACAATCAAGCCAACTGCAACCAAAGCAGGAAGAGTGGGTGTGCAACATGAGGAAGTGGAGGAAGCTGTTCCTTTACCGTTACCTTTACCTAAATCTGCACCAGCAATGGTGAAACCACCACTAAAAGAGACAGTAACATCAGAACAGTGGGAAACGTTAGCTAGTGATCTTCGAGCAGAGTTGGCTGAAGTGAAAAGAGCACACAGAGTAGAACCACAACAAAGCTTCAGGAGAACACGCTGAAGTTTCCAACGTAGATCCCCTCCTGGAAGTAGACCGCCTATTGCTTGTGAAGACTGTTTGTACTCCAATCAAGGTAGAAGTTGCTGCCACTGCCTAAAATGCGGTGAAGAAGGACACTTTGCCAAAGATTGCAGAACACCCTGCGTGAAACAGCTAAAAAGACAGAGATTTGCGAGTGAAGCACAACCAGTTGTCTCAACCCCAAAGCGGACCCAAACTAACCAGAATGAAGAACGATTGCGCCAATATTACCCAAGTGTGTGACCGGCTCCAGAGACTACAAGCCAGAGAAAACTCCGTGAGCAGTATTGGAAGTGCCCGTTCATCAATCTACACCCTTTCAGAAGGAAGTACCTTTGAAGACCAGCCTAAGTTGATTGATCTTGTTGGAGGAAAGTGCATGATCCATTGCAAACTAGATGGACTGTCTTGTAAAGCTTTGTGGGACACCAGAGCTCAAGTCAGTATCCTGAATGAAGACTGGAGGCGATGCCACTTAACTCAGTGGTAGAGCTGCAAACCAAACAGTGATACCCTTCCTGGGATGGGTTGAAGTGACATTCCAACTGCACACCAAGAACAGTAGACCCTGTGAACTGTTAGTGCCATTCCTGATCACCGGTGACCGACGGGTGGCGGAAGAGCCAATCATTGGTTACAACGTGATTACAGAGGTGATCCACAGAACAAAGGCTTTCACTCCATTAGTAGACTCAGTTTCCACATCCTTTTCGTTACCAAACAGAGCAGCAGAGAGAGTTGCTGTTCAAGCACTGAAGAAGACTGAGACCACAGTAGCAGTCAGAGAAGTCAAGGTAGGCCTGCGTCCAACTACCATTCCTGCCCATACCGCAGTAGGAGTGTGTTGTCAGTGTGGTGTCACAGTCGCACCTAGATCAAGACCACAACAGATGCTGTTTGTGTCAATCGATCCTGTACAGCTGCCAGAAGGAATCATCACAGGTGAGACTTTGGTAACTGTTCCTTATAGTGGTTTTGCAAAAGTGACTGTGTTAGTGATGAATTCTACAAGACATGATGTGACACTTGAACCTAAAACTTCTTTGGGACACCTAGAAGCTGTCAAAACTGTATATCCAGCTGATGTGAGACCAGTCCAATTGTCTCCTGATAGTACTAGCTCGTCTCCCAGAGTGAACAACTGTCAACCGAAAGAAGACCATCATCATCAAGAGAACGATGGGATCCACCAGTATCCTTAGAACATCTGCGCCCAGAAGAACAAAGAATGGTGAGACAGATGCTGAGAAAAGAGTGTCATGCCTTCGCCAAAGATGACCATGATGTTGGTTGCATACGTTCACTGAAAATGAAGATTTACCTTAAAGACACTACTCCAGTGACCAAGGGTTACAGGTCAGTGCCAAAACCCCTGCACAAAGAAGTGAAAGAGTACCTGCAAGATCTCATCAATAGAGGATGGGTCCAGAAGTCCAAGTCATCCTACTCACCTCCTATTGTTTGTGTCAGGAAGAAAGATGGAACTCTAAGACTCTGCTGTGACTACAGAGAGTTGAATCAAAGAACCATGCCAGATCGTCATCCTTTACCCAAGATTCAAGATATGCTTGACCAGTTGTCAGGAAGTACTTGGTTTTCTGTCCTAGACCAGGGCAAGGCATACCACCAGGTTCCATGGAAGAATCCAGCAGACCATTAACAGCTTTCATCACTCCTTGGGGATTGTATGAATGGATCCACATTCCCTTTGGACTCAGCAATGATCCTGCAGAATTCCAGAGAAGCATGGAAATGTGTTTGGAAGGTTTGAGAGATGACATCTGCCAACCTTACTTGGATGATAACCTCGTCCATAGCAAGTCGTTTGCTGACCATGTGGAACATGTGAGAACCATCTTACAGCGTTACCAGCAACATGGCATGAAATTGACTCCAAAGAAGTGTGAGTTATTCAAGAAACAAATCAGATACCTCGGAAAGATTGTGTCTAGAGAAGGTTACACTATGGATCTAAGAGAAATTGCTCCAGTGGTGGCATTGAAGAACAAACCTCCATCTACTGTGGGAGAGCTGAGGAAGATCCTAGGTTTCCTATCCTACTACCGAACTTACATCCAGAACTTTTCCAAGATTGCATCTCCATTATATGCTCTTTTGGCAGGAACCTAAAGTGTTGTGACACCAGAGGAAAAGAAGATGAATCAAAGCAGAGCTAACCTAAAGGAAGATTTTCTGCTTCCGCCCAACAACCTATCAACTGGACTCTTCGTCACCAGGAAGTACTGGAAGAACTAGTTGACTGTTTAATCCATCCACCAGTCATGGCATATCCAGACTTCAATAGTCCACTCATTCTACATTGTGATGCATCTCAAGTGGGACTTGGAGCAGTCCTATATCAACGTCAAAACAGCCAGTTGAGAGTTATTGGCTACGGGTCAAGAACATTGACACCAGCTGAGAAGAACTACCATTTGCATTCTGGGAAGTTATAGTTCCTAGCTATGAAATGGGCTATCTGTGAAAGATTCAGAGACTACCTGTACTACAGTCCAGAGTTTGTGGTCTACACAGACAACAATCCATTGACCTATGTCCTTACCACTGCAAAACTCAATGCAACTGGTCAGAGATGGGTTGCTGAACTTGCTGATTTCAACTTCAGTATCAAGTATCGCCCAGGAAAATCCAACACTGATGCAGATGTATTATCAAGAATGTCTTTAGAACCTGATGACTTTATGCAGCAATGTTCTGAAGAAGTTGGTATGGAAGACATTGTAACTACCATCCAAGCAATTCAAGTCCAAAGTGAAGAATACATGCCCAATTGGTGTCCTCTTACAGTGGAAGAAACTGTGAAGGATCTAGAACAGAACTCTACCGTTTCAGTTCGCCAGCTTTCAAAAGAAACAATCAGGAAAGCTCAGATAGAAGACAAAGTAATTGGAAGAGTTCTCCATTACATCAATCAAGATAGATTTCCAAGCAAGGGAGAGAAGGAAGCCGAAGCACTTGCTACAAATACCTTATTGAAAGATTTTTCTAAGTTATTCCTGACTTCAGAAGGAATTCTACATCGCAAGAGAGGACAAAGCTCACAACTAGTGTTGCCAAAGGTTTACCATCGCTTGGTGTTGAAAGAACTTCATGAAGAGATGGGACACTTGGGAATTGAGAGAACTGTGAACTTAATCCGTGAAACATACATGCAAAGAGACATTGAACGCTATGTGTCAAGAGAATGCGGTTGTTTGAAAGATAAACACCCCTACAGACCAACAAGAGCACCCATGCGAAATATCACAACAACTTACCCATTTGAGATGGTGTCCATAGACTTTCTACACTTAGACAAGTGTAAAGGGGGTTATAAATATATCCTCGTAGTCATGGATCATTTTACCAGATTTGCTCAAACTTATCCAACTACCAACAAGTCGGGAAAAACAGCAGCAGAGAAGATCTTTAATGATTTCGCTCTGAAGTTTGGATTTCCAACCAAGCTCCACCATGATCAAGGAAGAGAGTTTGAAAACCAACTCTTTGCCAAACTAGGAAAATACTGCAGAATCCAGAAATCCCATACAACTCCTTACCATCCAGAAGGTAATGGACAAGTAGAACACTTCAACCGTACCTTACTGTCAATGCTAAAGACTTTGACCTCTGAAGAAAAGAGAGATTGGAAAAACTCCTTACCAAAGTTGGTACATGCCTACAACTGTACCAAGAGTGACGCAACAGGTTACTCCCCATTCTATCTTTTATTTGGAAGATCCTAGGAGGTAGGAGACGGTGGCTACGGGACGATAAGTTAGTTTTTTCATCTATTCCATGTTTGGAGCCCTCACCAAGGATTGCATGGAATCAAGGGAAGAAAGGACTCCCTCCTGAATTGCATTTATATATACGCATATGTAACCTCAACGAAATTGTGAGTGCATTTTATCTATTAAATTAGTCTTTTAAAAAAAATCCTGACGGGGTTGCATTAGATTTCTTTGTGCTTTTTTAAACATATGAATGGATCCTACAAATGGTCGTGAGGAGTGTCTAAACTTCAGATTGAAGCATTGAATTTCATGGAATTCTCTACTAGCTGAAGTTGCTTTAAGGCTTTCTGATTTCTTAAATCTGGTAAGCACATATTTGTGGAGGTGGCGGGCACGTGCATCTGAAATCGGGATGCCCCGCTGTGTGAAACCCCCAAAAAGCCCCTAAAATCTTACCTTATCGGCGACGGACAAGCGCCGGATAAGCCGCCGCCTCCCGCGCGTCCCTCTAGCAGGGCGCGCACCCGCGCCGGCCGTTTGTGAATGGCCAGCGCGGGCGCGCGCCCTGTAAGAGGGACGCGCGAGAGGCGGCAGCGGCGATTTATCCGGCGATTATCCGTCGCCGATAAGGTAAGATTTTAGGGGCTTTCTGGGGGGTTTCACACAGCGGGGCACCCCCGATCGGGGTGCCCCGCGGAAGTGGACCAACACACAGGATAGTGAAAATCCTGAGTTAACAGTTGGAGAACCAAAGGAAGATCCTGAAATAACTGAACCAACCATGTACTCAGAACTTGTTGATCCAGTACCAGTTGAACCAGAAGTTGAACCTGAACCAATCCAAGAACTTGAACTAGAAGCTACAGAAAATGAGGAACTTGAGACATCAGAAGTACTACCAAGTATTCTTATAGAGTGGACGTGGTAAATACCACACCTCCCTCTCACTGTGGAGCACCAACCGAAATTAACCATTAAACGTCTACCAACTCCTCAAAAAATATATTATTTTATTAATACATAACCAAACATTAAAAACATATATGACACAAGACATTTAAAACAAAATCACTTCCCCCTCATATATGTTCCAATAAACAACAGTAGTGCCTATACAGTCAATAGGAATAAGTAGCTAGTGGAGCCCTTGCTATATAGGAAATTTTGTACTGAAAAGTTATTTGTGCCGGCACAAACCACTCTAATGGATCTATATTGTATTATTTAGTCATTACACTAAACACCTATCTATAAATGTCAAGAATTGTAATACATAACATGGATTGCTGAGAGAGAGAACCATGGAGATAGCCATGCAGAGGAGTCTGTAGTGTGCTGAACAGAATGGAGTTACTACACAAGAAGGAGTTACAGTGTGCTGAGCAAGACAGAGACATCCGTGTGGGCCTAGGAGGAGCCGAGTAGAGTGTATTGAGCACCAACACATACAAAGTGCCAGTAGCATAGTCCCAGCCCCTAGAGTGACCCCGGGATTCTGTGAGCCTGTTTGCTATTTATGCTGAAGTACTTTGCTTATTGCTGTTGCTGAAGTGGAAGTGTGGTTGCTTCAAATAAAGTTTGGAAAGACATTTGCAGTGTGTGGTGACTCCACCTGGCCATATCCCAATCTTCCAAGAACTCGTGACAGCTCGCCCCGCATGTCAGCCGGCCCTGGTGTGGCGTGTGGGATATATATATATATATATATATATATATATATATATACGCATTCATTTCAATGAGAGTTAATGTTTATCTCCTCTTATGCTAATCAATGCCAAACATTAATCTGTTCTTTTGGGACTAATATATCCTCCTATAGTCCCAAATCATACTAATGTTTAGCTATGGTCCAAACGTGGATCTAGGTGCTACTGATTGGGTTTTGAGGACGTTTCTGTTATGAAGTATAGAATATCCTGTGTTTAGGGAGTGAGGGGGGATGGGGGGTAGAGGGGGGAGCAGTCATGTGAAGGGGCAAGGGACATTATCCCAGGGAGGGAGGGAAGGGAATAAGCGGTTGAAGCAGGGCTGTGAGGTGTGAATCTCCATATACTATTTAGCCCCTCCAAGTTAGAATTGGTTTGTGGTATCTCTTGCGGTTAGATCTCCTGCACCCATTCCATCAGTGTGAGGGAGACTTATGTCTTCCAATGTCTCAGGATGATGGCTCTCATAGCTGATATGAAGTGAACTCCTCTTTTACTCCCAGATAATGGGCCAGGGATAAGTGACAGAAGAGCACCTGATGTGAGTTATCCACCCTAATCCCAGAAATTTGCTCATAGATAGCGATGTTTTGGTCCATAGGGCCTTAATAGCCAGGCAGCTCTACCAAATGTGGGTCATATTACCCACTTCCCTCTGGCATCTCCAGCATTTGTCTGATTCTGATGTCTGTCGGGCATCTATACCACCTGTTGCTTTCTCCTTTTGTTGTGATGCCATATCAATCTGATCCCTCGTGTATGACCACGGCCAGGCGAGACTACGCACCGCTTGCTTTTGCCCTGGTGGTACATCAGTCATTGCAGCCACAAGTGGCATTCTTTGCGCCTTTAAGATCTGGGGGGTCAACCAAGTGCTGGGACGGCACATCACAACTCCAAAGGCTGAGCTGTGGCCTAACGATAGGTGAAGATGGCAGTAATATTTTGGAATGCATAAGTCTGGCCTTGTACAAAACACACACCAATTACAGGCCAGATGCTGGAACCGCAGGGATATTACCAGGATGCAAAGACTCCCGATCATAGAAGTGGTGTCAAGTGGGTACTTTGCGGACTTAACAGGTAGGTCCCTATCCCTGTTTCACCTCACTGTGGCCTCTAGCTGTTAGGGTTCTGTGGCCATGAATTCATAGGTCAAGAGAACCCTGTTGAGAGGCCGAGGACTGGGTGTGGTGGACTCACTGGCTTATTTAACATTGGAATCCCTAGGGTTTGGACTTCTGGGGAACAGAACAGGCCCAGACACTGAGATGGAGAGGCTTCCCCATGTCCTCTATCGCCAGCACCATGTCCTCCGTCTTCATTGCCCCCAGCTAGCGTTTGGGAACTCAGCCTTGGGTAACCCCCTTTACGGCCTACACACTGAATGTTGGATAGAGCAGGTGCTCAGCTCAATGTGGGGTGGCTGCCGTCCGTAGCACCCCTCTGCAGAAAGGCCTACTGGTGATTCTCCCTGCTGAAATAAAACAAGCTGACTCTTTCACCGCTGCCTTGCCATTAAGTCCATGTCTGATAAAGTATCACTTTACCATCACCCTTGTATACATTGAGCTACAGTGATGCTGCCAAATCCACACTGTCTATAGAAGGTTGTTACCAATGTTTCTGGGGTGGGTAAGTGCACGTTTTGGAATAAAAATACCAACTACATTTCCTAATACCCATACTTGTCTATTAAATAGAATTTAGCCCACCAGCTCCCACCCACCTCTGAAACAGCATAACGATGCCATATGCTACCTCTGTCCCAGCCAACATAATGGTGCACTACAATTTATTCTATTTTGAGTTCACCTAAAATACCATGAGACTTAATCATCAATAGTGTTGGGCTTTGGATTTAGGTTGAAGGTAAAATTTGGTTTGGCCCCTAGCTATAACAAAATTTTTTATCTGTAATTTTTCAAACAAAAGCAGATTTTTCATTTACTACCAGAAGCTGGGTCATATGACTAAGGGGGGGAGGGAATACCCCTAAAATGTGTCATGGATTGCTCAAACTCTATGGACATTATTTTTCTGGACATAATCTTTTTTAATGTTATTGAATATAGAGAAGGTACTCTAATGGACTACAAGTTCCAGGAGTGGGTGAACCGTCTTCTGTTGTTATGTTGTGGGTTCTTTTAGGTCTTTTTATGATCAACCAATGTGTTAAAATAGAGACTAACATTAGTCAAAACTAGACTGAATCTAAATGAACCAATTAAGATCAGGGTTGACCCTCAAGCTCCTGTCCCTGTATGTGTTTGCGAAGAAAACCCCAACTACATCTTCTAATTCCCCCACTTGTCTATTGATCAAGTCACCTACTTCCCAGCCAATGGGATTGATCCCACAGATTCCTGCTGGCTTTGCCAGCCGGCTCTGAGCGCCCCTGCTGAAAATACAAATCAACTAAGGATTGTATTATGGAATGGCTGGGCCCCTTGTTTGAACTTTGTTTTCTGATATAAGGCTCGATTCAGAGAGACAAAAAAAAACTTCAGTTATCGTGCCAATCTGTTTTTTTTTTTAAATGTGTCCGTTCTCGTATGAGCGTACGAGCGATTCTATGCATGCATTGAAAACCTTCTGTAAAGTTTCCGTCCATTCATACGGCAGATTACGAATACGAGGATGTCAGTTTCCATCCAGACTTTTCCGTTTCATTTTCACATGTTACAACGTAGGCTTTCGTTTTTGCCCTTTTCCCATCGTATCCTCCAACGAATCCTTTACGTTTCCAGTTCGATTCTGTTTCCCTTTTTCAATAAATATTCATCCAGACGGAAATCCTTACGATCTTGCGCCTGTGCACTACAAAATTAACTCATTAAAGTGCTCGCCTACATATTTGCAACCCTCACTTCTACTACAATGTTTAGCTAAATCACTTAGCACTATCCTCCATCTTCCCTTTTGGACCCTTAAAGCTCACCCAAATCACTTCTCGGTGATGTGAATATTCATCTTTAAATATTTCTGGGCCCATTAGTTTTGTGTTAATGTATTTTGTAAATGAAATGACACTGTAACATTTTTTTTGGGGGGGGGATTCCATCATAAAATATAAAATTTTTAAAAATTTTGAAAATTTCTATAAAAAACAAAATACATAGCAATGGCAGCCCACTGAACATTATTCTTCATCTGTGGTCCCCAACGAGTTGCGCAGCTCCTGCATCTCGCCCACCAACTGAAGGGCCCTGACACTCAGTTGTGCCACTCTGGCACGTGTGGTCCCTGTTAAAAAACTTAAATTAAAATATTGGTACAACCTTGTTGGGGTCATACTGCAGTGCCCCCCCCCCCCCCTCCCGTATGGTCCAAACACCTAAATCTGGACTTCAAAAGCCAGAGGGCCCTCGCCACCACGGCCCGGGTTTTGCATAGTGCCTGATTAGAGAACCCCTGGCCCGCATTCTGCAGGCAAAGAACAGGCATCAGGAGCAAGGGAAGGAGTGGATATCCAGAATCCCCTGAAAGAATTTAAAAATAATAACATAAAATACACATTCTAAGCTACAATATTGTTTAACATGTCATCAAGGGCTAAAAACAGCAATAGGTTAAGTCATGAGTCATCAACTATATTCAGTGCCATACAGTGAAAATGGATTGATGGAATGTGAGCAAACTTACCCAGGAGCCATCTACCAGATAATTCTCCTGACTCAAACTGACGAAATAAGCCGGAGCTCTGCAATATATAAGCATCATGGGACGACCCTGGATGCCCTGCAAGAACACTGAGGAATCGCATAGCTGGACCAAACACTGCTTGTATGTTGTGTGAGTGGCACATCTTGCGGTTCCTGCAACCAAATATAAAATAATTACACAAAGCAAAGGTAACCAACTAAAACTACAACTCCTACAACAAATTAAGATTCAAGTTCAACAATCCAAATATAATTCACAAAGGACATAAGTCTAAACAAATATAGCAATTATATGGATGTGTGGGAAAATAAATGTTTACATGCTAAGGACTAATTAAGGTCAGCATTAAAATGCATCTAGAAGGCATACATGAAATGTATTGATTCAGGTATGCATTGCTATACAATTTATGGCCTCAGCCATGCTGATACATGCAATGCCTTGGTGCTAAAGGCGCGCAGACTCCTCCACATAGCCGCAAAACATGTTCAACAATAGCAATCCGAGCCCTCAAAGGTCCCGTAAGTGGATCGGAAAAGAAACGGATTTATAGGGTGGTGATCCGTCGGAAATCAGCTCTCTGAATCAGACAGAAACCCATCCCAACAACGGAAGTTATATGAACGTACGGAAAATTTCCGATTTTGTTTGGAAAATGATCCGAACTAACGGAAAAGTTCCAATTTGCTTCCGTTCATCGAAAGCGCATTCCCAAACATTCGTACGAATGAAAAATGGACGAAAAAAAGCAAAAAAATTACAAACACCCACCAAAACTTTCACAGACAGCTACGGAAGTCCGGACGAATGTGTCTCTGTAACGAGGCTATAGTCTAGATAATGTGGACCACTTTAAACTATGGGGCCCCGCCATCAAATTATGTTATGGGGATAGGATCATACTCTATACAGCCTATATTGTGTATGGGCTTCCATAACATACATTGTGATGGCTGGGTCCCTAGTCTGAATTTTAGTTTCCTATTCCTCGATTCACAGAGAGTTGAAAAAGATTCTCATGGTAGTAAAAAATTCAATTCATGAGAAAAAAGCCTGAGAATGTCACTGTTAGTGAATCACCAGATTAAAAGACAATGAAAGTCAATGGCACTTTTTACTGCAAAAAGGAGTAAAAAGTTCTAAATTTTCTTCAAGAGTAAAAAGTGCCATTGACTTTCATTGTCTTTTTATCTGGCAATTCACTAAAAGTGAAATTCTCAGGCTTTTTTTCTCATTAATTGAATCTTTTTCTACCATGAGAATTTTTTTCAACTCTTAGTAAATAAAGGCCATAGTCTGGATATTGAGATTGATTTTAGCCCACTAGTTCCCACCCCCGAAACAGCACAATAAAGGCATATGTTACCACTGCCCCAGCCAACATAATAGTGCCCTACAAATTATTCCGATTTGAGATTCCAATTTTGAGATCACCCAAGATACCACCATATTTGGTAATCAAACCCAGATCCTGATAACTGGAAGGGTAGGGGTTTATTGGTACTAACCGTCTTTACCTGTAGCTAGAGGTACTGAGGTGTTAAAATAAAAACCGTAGTCTAACATAAGTCCTCTCTGGCCCAAATCTCTCTTTCCTCCTCTCTCGCCTTCCTGACTGCTCTTCCAGCCATCTCTTCCTTCATGACATCTCGCTCCCTTAAACTAAACATGGACAAAACAGAATTGGTAATTTCACCATCTCACTCTCCTCCCCTCTATAACACCACAATCTCTGTAAATAACTCCTTAAGCTTGATGCCTGAACGTCATTCTGGACTCCTTTCTCTCAATCACACCTCACATTCACTCCCTAGCCACCTCCTGTCGTCTCCAACAAACATATTTCCTGCATCCGTCCCTTCCTCTCACCTGATACCACTAAAATGCTAGTACACACCCTGGTCATCTCCCGCCTGGATTACTGCAACACCCTCCAACAAACAGACTGGCTCCCCTCCAATCTGTTCCAAACTCCGCTTCTCGCCTCATCTACCTCTCCTCTCGCTTCTTCTGCGCTGCCCACCTCTGTCAATCCCTGACAATTCTGACACTTACCTACAAAGCTCTCTCTAACCAGGCCCCTCCCTACATTTCATCTCTGATCCAGTGCTACCAACCCAAGCGCAATCTCCAGTCTGCCTCTGACATTCTCCTGTCCTCCTCCCTGGTTACCTCCTCGCACTCCTGCCTACAAGAATTCTCTGGAATGCACTTCCCCGCTCAATATGCCACTCTCCATCACTCCAAGCCTTTAAAAGTGCCCACAAAACTCACTTCTTCAGACAAGCGTATAATTTTTGTATTGTTCCATGTACTATATATTTTACCTTGTCTGTAATTATGCCTTGTAAAACGCTACAGAAGATGATGGCGCTATATAAATAAACAATAATAATAAGTCATATCTAACCTTAATCTAAATCAAATCAATTTAGAATAGTTTAGAGTTCTCCTGACCCTGCCCACCCCAATGATGGCATATGCTACTGCTGCCCAGATCAACTCAGTGGTGCCCTACAATGTATTTCGATGTGGGATGTCTGCACCCAAAATGCCACCAGATTTCGTAACCAAGACCAGATGCTGATAATTTAATGGAGGGCTTAGGTTATTGGTTGCAACCTTTTTGAAACAGAGGCAGATTTTTTTTTCCTATGTTTATGTTCAACTGTGGTGTTAAAACAAAAACCACAGTCTAACCTAAGTCAAAACTAGTCTGAATCTAAACCAATTCAATTAAGAATAGCTTGGGGTCAGCGTCCTTGGAAGATTTGATTGTTAATAAAAAATGTTATGTGATTTATATGATTTCCAGGGAATAAAAGCTGTCCAATTATGAGTTAAAATATGGATCTTTCTGTTGTTCGCACCTAAGTTAATCTTCTACTTTTTTTTTTGCCTTTAAAAAAAATCCTCCATTTTGGTTTGCTTGATGGACGTCTAAATGGGACCACTTAACAAATCACAAACAATCACTGGTGTTTTTCTTGATAGACTATACGGAGCGTGGTTATTGTGACATGTAATTAAAACAAGGCCGAGCACAATTTCTCATAGCGCTCTTCCAGTGCACTTCATTAAATCAGGTTGCCCGTTGCTCCCCCTCCCCCTGCACGTACCGCTGAACTTTGCCGAATAGCTTTTAAATTATGTGGTGATACCGTGATGTGGCCAAAGCTTTTCCTATGGGCTTGAGAAAATAGACCACCGAATTCATGTCACAGGGGAGCAGGCTGGAGACGATTTTTTTTCTTTTCCTCCTAAATTCAAGACTCCAGAACGAAAGGGTAAGATGCTAATCCAGACCAAATGTACCGCAGCTCTCCTATGTTACCCCCAGTTCAGCCTTTAAGAAATGGACTACTGTACCTGACAACAGGCCTGTTGATGGGGCAGAATATACATCATTGTGACGCGGGATTACCTAGTTTATTAGTTAAGTGGTTTTGTATGTGTGTTTTCAGAATTTATCTAGAGTTGGTAAGTGAACCTGCAAGAGCTCAGGTAAAAATACCAATTACATCTCTTATAGCAGGATATACCAATCTTTCCTTACCATGAGAGCCCTTACCACCTCTAGTCTAGCCACATTTCTATCATATTCCCTTATACCGGAAGGAATTGAAAATGGTTCCATAGAAACCATGAATAAATGATAAGAAATGAATAAGCATAATGCATACCCATCCCTCTGGCAGACAAAATACCTTCCGCAATGATTCATAAGGGGTAAACTAAGAAAAAAACTTACCATTGCTGCCCAGCAGCTGCTTCCTTCTGGATCAATTCTCCGACACTTACCAGTCTCCCAGAATCCTCACTTGGACTAATGTTGGGGGCAGGACCATGTCCAACATGTTGGGGGGTGAGAATAAAAGAGGGGCCTGGGCCAGTGTCTAGGTCCGCTCAGATTATACAGACACCAGCTCTTGAGTCAGAAAAAAGCTCCAAGCCAGCTAGGTCCAGTTTCTGCATAAGCATTATGCTTATTCATTTCTTATTATTTATTAATGGTTTCTATGGAACCATTTTCAATTTCTTCTATTCCAGGGGTACTCAACCACTTCTTGTAAAGGTCCATTTAAAGGCATTCGGTGAGAATTGAAGGTCCGGACGGAGGACTGTCACGGGGGTGGAAAGTTAGAAATCAACACACTAGGGTAGGGGTTATAGATTCCCTAGGCAAAACTAAAATAAAGACTTAAAGGAGCCGCAGCACTCAACCCTGTTAGCTTGCAGACCAACCTATAATCTGTCTCTAAATCTGGTAAAAACAGAGGCTCGGTCACACACATCTGCAGAAGTATGCTAAGCTGCACCACCACGCCAAGGTGCCTCTATGGGTGCAGTCCTAACTCTAATCTCTGAGAGCCCAAATGGTTAGGACTGGAGTTAGGAGTTAGGACTGCACCCATAGAGGCACCTTGTCGCTAGGTGGTGCAGCTTAGCATACTTCTGCAGATGTGTGTGACCGAGCCTCTGTTTTTACCAGATTTAGAGACAGATTATAGGTTGGTCTGCAAGCTAACAGGGTTGAGTGCTGCGGCTCCTTTAAGTCTTTAGTAACCTAATTGCCCTGCTGACTTGCACCTCCCAGGTTAGTTATAAAATGGTCTGAGCAGCTGCCACTCCCCTTTTGTCCACTTAAAACTAAACTAAACCAACCCCCAACCCCAAAAATCATATGTGTCACGATGCACCTACCTGCACCCCGTTCCAGCGCCTAGTACCTAGCCTTTCTTGCATGTGTCTCGTGATTGATCTTGTTGCCGACCCTCGCCTGAACTGACTATTCTAGATCTGAACTCCCGTTGCCGACCATCGCCTGTACCGACCATCCTAGATCTGATATCCTGTTGCCGACCTCTGCTCTGAACCTTGACCACGATTTGCCTTCTCCTTTTGTACCGCTGCCATCTCAGAACACCCGTTGCCGACCCCTAGCCTGTCTGGACTTTCCTGTTAAAACGCTCCTGCTATTGGGCTCGCTCAATACCCCTCCCAGCCACTGGTTCTCCAGACCTCCCAACAGTAAGCCTACATCCCTTGAGCCATTGAAGTCCTGGGGGCAACCGATCCCGGGCAGGCGTATTCTGTGTCCCGGCAAGCGGGGGCTCCTACAGGTGAAGCTGGCTGCGGAGATTGGGGGTTGAGGGCTTACCTGGAGGGCTGGAGTTACCAGAGCGGATCATTAATATTATGCACTGGCGAAAAATTTTTAGCTTTTTGGGTTTTTTTTTTGGCCCCACAGAACCTACAGCTCTGGCCCTGACACTTCTTTAACCCCCCCCCCCCCCCCTTGCATTCTGTGCAGGCCGTGTACAGGGGTGAACTAGGGCCCAAAATATTACTGGCAATAAGGTGTGGTAACAAGGATGGATGGATAGGGATCGGGGAGAGGGATGAATGGGAGAAGCTGTAAGGAAGAGGAATGGATAGATAGAACAGGAAGAGCAGGGAGGGATGGAGAGAGAGCTGGGAGAAGGGATGGATGGGCAGAACTAGAAGGACTGGAATGAATAGGCAGAGTTGGGGGAGGGGGTAGATGGTCAGAGGTGGAAGAAATAGTAATCGATTGGCAAAGCTGGGAGGCCGGCGATTGGATGGGCAAAACTGGGAGGACAGGAATATATGTGGCAGAGAAACTGGGCTGGATGGGGCAGAGCTGAGGGGGCAGGGGTTTGATGGGAAAAGCTGAGGAGACAGGGATGGACGAGGCAGAGGGACTGGGCTGGATGGGGCAGAGCTGGTGGGAAGAGATGGTGGGACAGGGATAGATGGGGCTGAGCTGGGGCAGGGGGAAAGGATTGGATGGGGCAATGAGATTGAGAACATAGTTTGGGTGTACCTTGCAATGCCAATTCCTGCTGTACTTCATATTGCAATGCTAGGTGCAAGGGAGCCATGACACTGGCAGAGATACTAAGCACTACATTGCCAATCAAGGGAGCAGCTCTGAGAACAGCTGTCAGGGCAAGGGTCTGGAAATCTGGCGCCAAGGTCTGCATTTGGACCCCGGTTTGCCAGTTGAGTATCACTGTTCTATTCCATGATAGAAAGACCCTCTCTCTACCTGCATTCAAGGCAAACCAACTCACTAACAACCTAGATAACTTTAGGTCTGCCGGTGGCCCCCATGGCGCTCAATTAGACACTCATCTACACTAAGCCTGCCCAAACGACACCTTGAAAGTAATCAAGATTTATCTCCTGATGAAGCCCGCCTATAAGGCAAAATGCGTCGCGAAAATATTGAATTCGCACAAAGAACATACTGAGGAGATAATACTTTGTAACACAAAAATATTAATAAACTGGCTGATGTACTTACCTGCTTACTGAATAAAACATATTTCTGGTATTAAGTAATACCAGAATTTTTTTTGACACACTTATTTGGCACATTAAATTTACTCTTAATTCAAATCCTAGACAAATCAAGGCCCTTCTTTTATTCTCAAATCCTCCCAAGGAATTTCAGAGCACAAACATGCCATGGGATATCTCAGAAATGGGTAATTTCCTAAACTGCGGATCTAGATGTTCCAGACATTAACTCCAGCCGGTAGGCTGGGAAGCACTGGAAGCCGCCGAGACAGGTAAGCCAACACACTTTGCAGTAACTTCATGCACAGTTCTGTTAATGCCTAGCCTTGAGTATGGTGTACCTTCAGCCTCAACAGTATGAAAGACCTCTGCAAGTGTCCTGGTCTAGCAGATAGCCAGCGAGCCCCACAGTTGGGGTCCACAAGACACATGTGGCTCCCAAGCTACAGGTTGGAGATCTCCAACCTACACTGTATCAAACTTCTGCACATAGCACGTGTGCCCAAACCTCTGAGTATAATGCACATTGGGCATGTGCAGGTACTATAAATAGGAAGCCAAGGCTCTGTCTTGCCATGCCATTTCCGATGCTCCTGAGTTACCTTTGCTCTTTGATCTGGCTTCTTCCTAGCTGACCTCTACTTGGATTTTTACTTTGCCTGTTCGATCGCTGTCTACTGGACTATGTCTAGATATCGGATGATGCCTACTTGCCCCCTGCCCACATACTTTACTACTCTACTACTAGCCCATGGCCCTTTCTAGACTATTCCATCCAGCTGCATACCCTAGGCGCCATCTGACCATTCCTCTGCTCACCATTCTTCTAGGGGCTCACTGCTTACCTACCCAGACCCCCAATGCAGGTCAGACTGTTTTGCTTGTGGGAGGCTCTATAGAAGTCCGGAGCCTCGGAGTCAAGTCTTGGTTTCTGGGTAGTAATCTCCAGTGCCCCCTTTGTTTGCCCTGGTTCCCCATATTCATAACTCCACCTAAACATGCTGTGACAACACATCACTGCTGTATAGGAGGGTGAGGACACATCACTGCTGTATAGGAGGGAGAGAACACATCACAGCTGTATAGGAGGGTGAGGACACATCACTGCTGTATAGGAGGGTGAGGACACATCACAGCTGTATAGGAGGGTGAGGACACATCACAGCTGTATAGGAGGGAGAGGACACATCACGGCTGTATAGGAGGGTGAGGACACATCACAGCTGTATAGGAGGGTGAGGACACATCACAGCTGTATAGGAAGGTGAGGACACATCACAGCTGTATAGGAGGGAGAGGACACATAACAGCTGTAAAGGAGGGTGAGGACACATCACAGCTGTATAGGAGGGTGAGGACACATCACAGCTGTATAGGAGGGAGAGGACACATCACAGCTGTATAGGAGGGTGAGGACACATCACAGCTGTATAGGAGGGTGAGGACACATCACAGCTGTATAGGAGGGTGAGGACACATCACAGCTGTATAGGAGGGTGAGGACACATCACAGCTGTATAGGAAGGTGAGGACACATCACAGCTGTATAGGAAGGTGAGGACACATCACAGCTGTATAAGAAGGTGAGGACACATCACAGCTGTATAGGAGGGTGAGGACACATCACAGCTGTATAGGAGGGTGAGGACACATCACAGCTGTATAGGAGGGTGGGGACACATCACAGCTGTATAGGAGGGTGAGGACACATCACTGATGTATAGGAGGGTGAGGACACATCATGGCTGTATAGGAGGGTGAGGACACATCACTGATGTATAGGAGGGTGAGGACACATCACTGCTGTATAGGAGGGTGAGGACACATCACAGCTGTATAGGAGGGTGAGGACACATCACAGCTGTATAGGAGGGTGAGGACACATCACAGCTGTATAGGAGGGAGAGGACACATCACAGCTGTATAGGAGGGTGGGGACACATCACAGCGGTATAGGAGGGTGAGGACACATCACAGCTGTATAGGAGGGTGGGGACACATCACAGCTGTATAGGAGGGTGAGGACACATCACAGCTGTATAGGAAGGTGGGGACACATCACAGCTGTATAGGAGGGTGAGGACACATCACAGCTGTATAGGAGGGTGTGGACACATCACAGCTGTATAGGAAGGTGGGGACACATCACTGCTGTATAGGAGGGTGAGGACACATCACAGCTGTATAGGAGGGAGAGGACACATCACTGCTGTATAGGAGGGAGAGGACACATCACAGCTGTATAGGAGGGTGGGGACACATCACAGCGGTATAGGAGGGTGAGGACACATCACTGCTGTATAGGAAGGTGGGGACACATCACAGCTGTATAGGAAAGTGAGGACACATCACAGCTGTATAGGAAAGTGAGGACACATCACAGCTATATAGGAGGGAGAGGACACATCACAGCTGTATAGGAGGGTGAGGACACATCACAGCTGTATAGGAAGGTGGGGACACATCACAGCTGTATAGGAGGGTGAGGACACATCACAGCTGTATAGGAAAGTGAGGACACATCACAGCTGTATAGGAAAGTAAGGACACATCACAGCTGTATAGGAGGGAGAGGACACATCACAGCTGTATAGGAAGGTGAGGACACATCACTGCTGTATAGGAAGGTGAGGACACATCACAGCTGTATAGGAAAGTGAGGACACATCACAGCTGTATAGGAAGGTGAGGACACATCACAGCTGTATAGGAAGGTGAGGACACATCACTGCTGTATAGGAAGGTGAGGACACATCACAGCTGTATAGGAAGGTGAGGACACATCACTGCTGTATAGGAAGGTGAGGACACATCACAGCTGTATAGGAGGGTGGGGACACATCACTGCTGTATAGGAGGGAGAGGACACATCACTGCTGTATAGGAGGGAGAGAACACATCACAGCTGTATAGGAGGGAGAGGACACATCACAGCTGTATAGGAAAGAGAGGACACATCACAGCTGTATAGGAAGGTGAGGACACATCACAGCTGTATAGGAAGGTGAGGACACATCACTGCTGTATAGGAAGGTGAGGACACATCACAGCTGTATAGGAAGGTGAGGACACATCACAGCTGTATAGGAGGGAGAGGACACATCACTGCTGTATAGGAAGGTGAGGACACATCACAGCTGTATAGGAGGGTGGGGACACATCACAGCTGTATAGGAGGGTGAGGACACATCACTGCTGTATAGGAGGGTGAGGACACATCACTGCTGTATAGGAGGGTGAGGACACATCACAGCTGTATAGGAAGGTGAGGACACATCACAGCTGTATAGGAAGGTGAGGACACATCACTGCTGTATAGGAAGGTGAGGACACATCACAGCTGTATAGGAAGGTGAGGACACATCACAGCTGTATAGGAGGGTGGGGACACATCACTGCTGTATAGGAGGGAGAGGACACATCACAGCTGTATAGGAGGGTGAGGACACATCACTGCTGTATAGGAGGGTGAGGACACATCACAGCTGTATAGGAGGGAGAGGACACATCACAGCTGTATAGGAGGGTGAGGACACATCACAGCTGTATAGGAGGGTGAGGACACATCACAGCTGTATAGGAGGGTGAGGACACATCACAGCTGTATAGGAGGGAGAGGACACATCACAGCTGTATAGGAGGGTGAGGACACATCACAGCTGTATAGGAGGGAGAGGACACATCACAGCTGTATAGGAGGGAGAGGACACATCACAGCTGTATAGGAGGGTGAGGACACATCACAGCTGTATAGGAGGGAGAGGACACATCACAGCTGTATAGGAGGGTGAGGACACATCACAGCTGTATAGGAGGGAGAGGACACATCACAGCTGTATAGGAGGGAGAGGACACATCACAGCTGTATAGGAGGGTGAGGACACATCACAGCTGTATAGGAGGGTGGGGACACATCACTGCTGTATAGGAGGGAGAGGACACATCACAGCTGTATAGGAGGGAGAGGACACATCACAGCTGTATAGGAGGGTGAGGACACATCACAGCTGTATAGGAGGGAGAGGACACATCACAGCTGTATAGGAGGGTGGGGACACATCACAGCTGTATAGGAAGGTGAGGACACATCACAGCTGTATAGGAGGGAGAGGACACATCACAGCTGTATAGGAGGGTGAGGACACATCACAGCTGTATAGGAGGGAGAGGACACATCACAGCTGTATAGGAGGGAGAGGACACATCACAGCTGTATAGGAGGGTGGGGACACATCACAGCTGTATAGGAGGGAGAGGACACATCATGGCTGTAAAGGAGGATGAGGACACATCGCAGCTTTAAAGGAGGGAGAGGACACATCACGGCTGTAAAGGAGGGTGAGGACACATCACGGCTTTATAGGAGGGTGAGGACACATCACAGCTATATAGGAGGAAGAGCACTCATCACATCTGTATAGGAGGGAGAGGACACATTACGGCTTTATAGGAGGGAGAGGACACATCACAGCTGTAAAGAAGGGTGAGGACACATCACTGCTATAAAGAAGGGCACATGAGGACACATCACGGCTGTATAGGAGGGAGAGGAAACATTACGGCTGTAAAGGAGGGTGAGAACACATCACTGCTGTAAAGGAGGTTGAGGACACATCATGGCTATATAGGAGGGAGAGGACACATCACTGCTGTATAGGAGGGAGAGGACACATCACTGCTGTATAGGAGGGTGAGGACACATCACAGCTGTATAGGAGGGAGAGGACACATCACTGCTGTATAGGAGGGTGAGGACACATCACTGCTGTATAGGAGGGAGGGGACACATCACTGCTGTATAGGAGGGTGAGGACACATCACTGCTGTATAGGAGGGAGAGGACACATCACAGCTGTATAGGAGGGAGAGGACACATCACAGCTGTATAGGAGGGAGAGGACACATCACAGCTGTATAGGAGGGAGAGGACACATCACTGCTGTATAGGAGGGTGAGGACACATCACTGCTGTATAGGAGGGAGGGGACACATCACTGCTGTATAGGAGGGTGAGGACACATCACTGCTGTATAGGAGGGAGAGGACACATCACAGCTGTATAGGAGGGAGAGGACACATCACAGCTGTATAGGAGGGTGAGGACACATCACAGCTGTATAGGAGGGTGAGGACACATCACAGCTGTATAGGAAGGTGAGGACACATCACAGCTGTATAGGAAGGTGAGGACACATCACAGCTGTATAGGAAGGTGAGGACACATCGCAGCTGTATAGGAGGGTGAGGACACATCACAGCTGTATAGGAGGGTGAGGACACATCACAGCTGTATAGGAGGGTGGGGACACATCACAGCTGTAGAGGAGGGTGGGGACACATCACAGCTGTATAGGAGGGTGAGGACACATCACTGATGTATAGGAGGGTGAGGACACATCATGGCTGTATAGGAGGGTGAGGACACATCACTGATTTATAGGAGGGTGAGGACACATCACTGCTGTATAGGAGGGTGAGGACACATCACAGCTGTATAGGAGGGTGAGGACACATCACAGCTGTATAGGAGGGTGAGGACACATCACAGCTGTATAGGAGGGAGAGGACACATCACAGCTGTATAGGAGGGTGGGGACACATCACAGCGGTATAGGAGGGTGAGGACACATCACAGCTGTATAGGAGGGTGGGGACACATCACAACTGTATAGGAAGGTGGGGACACATCACAGCTGTATAGGAGGGTGAGGACACATCACAGCTGTATAGGAGGGTGTGGACACATCACAGCTGTATAGGAAGGTGGGGACACATCACTGCTGTATAGGAGGGTGAGGACACATCACAGCTGTATAGGAGGGTGTGGACACATCACAGCTGTATAGGAAGGTGGGGACACATCACTGCTGTATAGGAGGGTGAGGACACATCACTGCTGTATAGGAGGGAGAGGACACATCACAGCTGTATAGGAGGGTGGGGACACATCACAGCGGTATAGGAGGGTGAGGACACATCACTGCTGTATAGGAAGGTGGGGACACATCACAGCTGTATAGGAAAGTGAGGACACATCACAGCTGTATAGGAAAGTGAGGACACATCACAGCTGTATAGGAGGGTGAGGACACATCACAGCTGTATAGGAGGGTGTGGACACATCACAGCTGTATAGGAAGGTGGGGACACATCACTGCTGTATAGGAGGGTGAGGACACATCACTGCTGTATAGGAGGGAGAGGACACATCACAGCTGTAAAGGAGGGTGGGGACACATCACAGCGGTATAGGAGGGTGAGGACACATCACTGCTGTATAGGAAGGTGGGGACACATCACAGCTGTATAGGAAGGTGGGGACACATCACAGCTGTATAGGAAAGTGAGGACACATCACAGCTGTATAGGAAAGTGAGGACACATCACAGCTGTATAGGAGGGAGAGGACACATCACAGCTGTATAGGAAGGTGAGGACACATCACAGCTGTATAGGAGGGAGAGGACACATCACAGCTGTATAGGAAGGTGAGGACACATCACTGCTGTATAGGAAGGTGAGGACACATCACAGCTGTATAGGAAGGTGAGGACACATCACAGCTGTATAGGAGGGTGGGGACACATCACTGCTGTATAGGAGGGAGAGGACACATCACTGCTGTATAGGAAGGTGAGGACACATCACAGCTGTATAGGAAGGTGAGGACACATCACAGCTGTATAGGAAGGTGAGGACACATCACTGCTGTATAGGAAGGTGAGGACACATCACTGCTGTATAGGAAGGTGAGGACACATCACAGCTGTATAGGAAGGTGAGGACACATCACAGCTGTATAGGAGGGTGGGGACACATCACTGCTGTATAGGAGGGAGAGGACACATCACAGCTGTATAGGAAAGAGAGGACACATCACAGCTGTATAGGAAGGTGAGGACACATCACAGCTGTATAGGAAGGTGAGGACACATCACTGCTGTATAGGAAGGTGAGGACACATCACAGCTGTATAGGAAGGTGAGGACACATCACAGCTGTATAGGAGGGAGAGGACACATCACAGCTGTATAGGAAGGTGAGGACACATCACTGCTGTATAGGAAGGTGAGGACACATCACAGCTGTATAGGAAGGTGAGGACACATCACAGCTGTATAGGAGGGTGGGGACACATCACTGCTGTATAGGAGGGAGAGGACACATCACAGCTGTATAGGAAAGAGAGGACACATCACAGCTGTATAGGAAGGTGAGGACACATCACAGCTGTATAGGAGGGTGGGGACACATCACTGCTGTATAGGAGGGAGAGGACACATCACAGCTGTATAGGAAAGAGAGGACACATCACAGCTGTAAAGGAGGGTGGGGACACATCACAGCTGTATAGGAGGGTGGGGACACATCACAGCTGTATAGGAAGGTGAGGACACATCACAGCTGTATAGGAGGGTGGGGACACATCACAGCTGTATAGGAGGGAGAGGACACATCACAGCTGTATAGGAGGGTGGGGACACATCACAGCTGTATAGGAAGGTGAGGACACATCACAGCTGTATAGGAGGGAGAGGACACATCACAGCTGTATAGGAGGGTGAGGACACATCACAGCTGTATAGGAAGGTGAGGACACATCACAGCTGTATAGGAAGGTGAGGACACATCACAGCTGTATAGGAGGGTGGGGACACATCACTGCTGTATAGGAGGGAGAGGACACATCACAGCTGTATAGGAAAGAGAGGACACATCACAGCTGTATAGGAAGGTGAGGACACATCACAGCTGTATAGGAGGGTGGGGACACATCACTGCTGTATAGGAGGGAGAGGACACATCACAGCTGTATAGGAAAGAGAGGACACATCACAGCTGTAAAGGAGGGTGGGGACACATCACAGCTGTATAGGAGGGTGGGGACACATCACAGCTGTATAGGAAGGTGAGGACACATCACAGCTGTATAGGAGGGTGGGGACACATCACAGCTGTATAGGAGGGAGAGGACACATCACAGCTGTATAGGAGGGTGGGGACACATCACAGCTG
Source organism: Gastrophryne carolinensis (assembly GCA_027917425.1). NCBI lineage: Eukaryota > Metazoa > Chordata > Amphibia > Anura > Microhylidae > Gastrophryne > Gastrophryne carolinensis. The sequence goes on along the minus strand of CM051244.1, from coordinate 47,760,549 downwards.
TATAGGAAGGTGAGGACACATCACAGCTGTATAGGAGGGAGAGGACACATCACAGCTGTATAGGAGGGTGAGGACACATCACAGCTGTATAGGAAGGTGAGGACACATCACAGCTGTATAGGAAGGTGAGGACACATCACAGCTGTATAGGAGGGAGAGGACACATCACAGCTGTATAGGAGGGAGAGGACACATCACAGCTGTATAGGAGGGAGAGGACACATCACAGCTGTATAGGAGGGTGAGGACACATCACAGCTGTATAGGAGGGTGGGGACACATCACAGCTGTATAGGAAGGTGAGGACACATCACAGCTGTATAGGAGGGAGAGGACACATCACAGCTGTATAGGAGGGTGAGGACACATCACAGCTGTATAGGAGGGAGAGGACACATCACAGCTGTATAGGAGGGAGAGGACACATCACAGCTGTATAGGAGGGAGAGGACACATCATGGCTGTAAAGGAGGGAGAGGACACATCACGGCTGTAAAGGAGGGTGAGGACACATCACGGCTTTATAGGAGGGTGAGGACACATCACCGCTATATAGGAGGGAGAGCACTCATCACATCTGTATAGGAGGGAGAGGACACATTACGGCTGTATAGGAGGGAGAGGACACATCACAGCTGTAAAGAAGGGTGAGGACACATCACTGCTATAAAGAAGGGCACATGAGGACACATCACGGCTGTATAGGAGGGAGAGGAAACATTACGGCTGTAAAGGAGGGTGAGAACACATCACTGCTGTAAAGGAGGTTGAGGACACATCATGGCTATATAGGAGGGAGAGGACACATCACTGCTGTATAGGAGGGAGAGGACACATCACTGCTGTATAGGAGGGTGAGGACACATCACTGCTGTATAGGAGGGAGAGGACACATCACTGCTGTATAGGAGGGTGAGGACACATCACTGCTGTATAGGAGGGAGAGGACACATCACTGCTGTATAGGAGGGTGAGGACACATCACTGCTGTATAGGAGGGAGAGGACACATCACAGCTGTATAGGAGGGAGAGGACACATCACTGCTGTATAGGAGGGTGAGGACACATCACTGCTGTATAGATGGGAGAGGACACATCACGGCTGTAAAGGAGGGTGAGGACACATCACTGCTGTATAGGAGGGTGAGGACACATCACTGCTGTATAGGAAGACACATGAGGATACATCACGGCTGTAAAGGAGGGTGAGGACACATCACGGCTGTAACGGAGGGTACGAACACATCACGGCTGTATAGGAGGGAGAGCACCCATCACAGCTGTATAGGAGGGTGAGGACACATCACGGCTGTATAGGAGGGAGAGGACACATTACGGCTGTATAGGAGGGAGAGGACACATCACGGCTGTAAAGGAGGGTGAGGACACATCGCTGCTATAAAGGAGGGCACATGAGGACACATCACGGCCGTATAGCAGGGAGAGGAAACATTACGTCTGTAAAGGAGGGGGAGGACACATCACGGCTGTATAGGAGGGAGAGGACACATCATGGCTGTATAGGAGGGAGAGGACACATCATGGCTGTATAGGAGGGAGAGGACACATCACTGCTGTAAAGGAGGATGAGGACACATCACGGCTGTATAGGAGGGAGAGGACACATTACGGCTGTAAAGGAGGGTGAGGACACATCACTGCTATAAAGAAGGGCACATGAGGACACATCACGGCTGTATAGGAGAAAGAGGAAACATCACGGCTGTATAGGAGGGAGAGGGTACATCACTGCTGTAAAGGAGAGTGAAGAAACATCACTGCTTTAAAGGAGGATGAGGACACATCGCGGCTGTAAAGGAGGGTGAGGATACATCACTGCTGTAAAGGAGGGTGAGGACACATCACTGCTGTAAAAGAGGGTACGAACACATCACGGCTGTATAGGAGGGAGAGGAAACATCACTGCTGTAAAGGAGGGTGAGGACACATCACTGCTGTAAAGGAGGGTGAGGACACACCACTGCTGTAAAGGAGGGCACATGAGGATACATCACGGCTGCTGCTGAGCAGAATTCTCCCACCACCTAAACCTGCTCCTTAGCCCTGCAAATAAAAGATACTCTGATGGAGAAAAAGTATCTCTTAATAAAGGAGTTGTGGGGATGATGGAGGGGATGGTCTTACACCAGACCTAAATCCTACCTGTGGACATGCTTGCTAGGAAGACTGAATTTTTAAAGGAGCCCCAGCACTCAAACCCTGTTATCCAGTAAGCAATCCTATAGCCTGCCTTTGAAGCCATTGAAAAACAGAGGTCTTGGTTGGCACACATTTACAGATGTGCGTTGAAGCTGCTCTGCCAATGCCATAGGGCTGATCCTAATGCTATGCATGACTGGGGAAATACACAGCAATGGATACAGTGGGAGCTGCTATACCTGAGGATTCCCTATACCTCTAGTAGGGCACAAGGGAGGTCACACAATATGGTTTTTAACCAGGTGGGTTTATACACTCTCCCAGTGTCAGACTGGAATGACTGGGGCCCACCAGTAGAAATGACTCTGGGGGCCAACCCCACATTTATATGCAAGTATTACCGGCTTACATTGAGGGCCCATGCACGGAAACATTGTGCCAAACTGTATTGTTTCTGTGTGTGCAATTGGGATGCCACTAATAAGCTATACATATACATAGTTCAGGTTTCAGGTGATAAAGGCCTTCATAGGGGCGCCCTAGGATCAGGAAGCCCACCAGTTTTTTTCCTGGGAACCCTTTGGGTTAGTCGGAGCCTTCTCCCCCCCCCCCCCCCCTCCCTTCTTGGTCATCTGCCATATCAAGGACCTTGTGGAGTAGCAGGCTGGGAACAGGTGAGCATATACCTCTACGTCGATATAAATTTCTATATCACAATAATATCGGAGCTTCCAGGCGGAGGGATGTTTTTTATATTTTACAAAGAAGAACAAAAAAGACCGCACTAAGCGCACAATGTAAAGCGTGCAACACTAGGGGTTAGAGAGCCAGAGGGCCAACCAAAGACACCGAAAAGGGATCCCACAAAATCCCAAATACCAACCCCAATAAACTAAGTGGCACCACTACATTAGTTTATGAAAAGATATATACAATTTTATTATATCACAATCCAATGGACAAAAAGGACAATATTAAAAAATCTTTTTTTTTTTTTTTTTTTTTTTAAAACATGAACACAATACATGAAATGAGGTGGGGGACCCACAAAGGGGAGAAGAAAAAAAAAAAAAGAGGGGCCAATATATACAATGATGGAAATAAATAAATTGCTGCTTATACTTATAATTATATTATACTTATAATATTATTTTATATTTTACAGACACAGCGTATTCCTGCCCTCGGGTAGCAGAAGTGGAGGTAGGTCCTGATTTGTGTAGACTATTCCATTTCAGCCTTCTTTGATTCCAGGAATCGCCCCCAAAACAGGAAACGTCTTATCCAGTGTATTAAAACGTCTTTTGCAAACCTCTAACTCCGAGGCCCAGCATTTGGGCCAATAAAAAGTTCCCATAAAGTAACAGAAATCAGCGCAATCCCCGAGCAGCGCAGCAGGATGTAATTTAGGGTTTTCGAACGTGCAAACTTTATTTGTACAATCCCCGAGAACAGTAATGAGGCCGTGATCGTGCCGATGGCGCCGCCCCGATCCTTTCCCTTTCTGCTTTACTATGCAAATGTTTTCTTGACCCGGGAGGTTGCCTCTTTTAATCAGGAGAGAAAGAGCTTTGCATGAGAGGATCCGGGAAAATTCCTGCGAAGAAAGAACGAGAGCAGATGAAAGGTGGAACGGTAAAAATGAGAAACATGAAAATTGGCGAGCAATTATACAACGAGAGGTTACACAAATACCGGCGAGATTTTGTTTTAAGAAGCTGAGGAATTATTCAGGTTGCTGGTAATTTAATAGGGCGGCTTTTGTTTATTGGAGAACGATTGAGGAATGATCAGTGATTGGGAGGCTGATTTATTAATAGCGACATGTAGCGACAGTTGAGCCGCTGTAGCGGTATTTTCGCAGCGCCCGCTAGTAGTCGCTGTGCTTGGCCGTTGTTCGGTTGTTGACAGCGACTCAGTCGGTGTGGCTAAATGTTCAATACGGGGTGACGAGTCGCTATTTGACAGGTTCCGCGATGTATGGGTGCGCATGATAGCGACTGGTCAGAGCGACCGTCTTCCACCATATTCATCAAAAAATCACGCTCAAAAAATTCTTGCGCTGTGAAATTCATGTTTAAACCCCAGAGCGCTGGCTGCGATGTGTTAAAAGTAGTTTTTTAACCCCCAAACCACCATATTTTTGGAAACCAAAAAAAAAAATTTTTTTTATAATTTTGTAATATGAATACATTAAAATCAGACCTGTAATATCAATTCTGTACAATTTTTTTTTAATTTTTTTTCCCTTAAAAAATTATCTAAAATGGCAGAAGTGGTCACAGAATTTTCCACATTAAAAAAAAAAAAAAAATGAATAACAATTAATTATGAATATTTAAAGATTGTTCCATTGAAATGCATTGGAGAGCGCCAGGTAGCGAGAGGTCATACCTGTCGCTGTTCAAGGTCGGACGCTGGCGCTGTGGGCTGAGGCTGGAATAATGATGAATGAGTGGCTATCTGGCGCTATCTCAGTCGCTAAGCAGGATTGGCTTGATAAATGTGTGATTGTGGTAGGGAGCCGGCGTTCTCGTGGCGGTGACCGTCATTACCGGCCGCTCACCAGTCGCTACCTGTCGCTATTCCTTCATAAATAAGGGCCTTGGAGTTTAGGTTCAAGTCCTGGAAGTGTGACGCCTTGGGGGTTTATTCATCAAGGGATAGCAGCAGGTAGCGCTTCGTAGCGGCAGGCAGCGTCTGCTGAACGCCGGGCGCTGTACGCAACACCACATTTATGAAGGCGATTCTGGTGAGCGACTCTAACAGCGCCATGTAGCGTCCGATTCATCATTACAGGTGGCTCAGCGTATAGCGCCGGCACACTAGCTTCCAAAGTGCCTGGTATTACCTGTCGCTACATGTGGCTCTCCCATACATTTCAATGGACGTTCCTTTTCTTCTGTTTACACAGGGTTTTTTGTTTTTATTTATTTATTTTTTTCTCCCAAATAATTGTGTCACATAATTGTGTTCAAAAACAGACTTTAATCACACAGCGTCTGGCGCTCTATGCTATAGCGACCGGATCCAGAGCGCTGACACTGTGTGCATGGGTCTGTTTTTTTGCTGAATATGGTGTGAGTCGCTGAGAGTCGGTCGCAATAAGCTGGCGCTACCTTTCACTCCTTGCAATGCTGTACTGGTGTTAGAACGCCCAACATACATCAAATGCAGGTTACTACAGCGAATGAGGCACTCTGTTACAGCACCCGATAGCCGATCACAGCGTATACTAGCGGTCGCTCTAAGCGCTTCTGTACAGACGCTCATCTGACGATAGCTGGCACTAATAATGAATCAGCCTCCCCGTCCGGCTGAGATAGTGACATGTGGAGGCTGATTAATTACTAGCGCCAGGTATCGGCAGATGAGCGCCTGTATAGCAGCGCTTAGAGGAACCGCTAGTAGACTCTGTAAGCGGGTATCGGGCGCTGTAACAGAGCGTCTCTGTCGCTATAGTAACCTGGCTGGCATTGATGAATGTGATGTGTGTTGGGCGCTGTACCAACAGTATAACGCTGCAGGGAGCGAGAGGTAGCGCCGGCTCAGTGCGTCCGGCACTCAGCTCTCCACACCATATATGACAAAACACTAGACGCACGCAACGTCGGCGCTTTAAAGCTGGGCGCTCTAGCATAGAGCGCCAGACGCTGTCTGATTAAAGTCTGTTTTTGAACACATATCCACCAGTAACAAAGGGAAGACACATGGAATGACATTGTTGTAACACTGGGACAATAACACTTCAGTGCCAGACCTGTAATGACAATTCTGCATAAAAATATAAAAAGTCAAAAAAATGGATAAAAGTGTTTGTTTGCAGCCAGGAGAGGTCACACAATGATTGGAGAGAAAAAAAGAAATTCATTGCCAAACACGCTATTTATACACAAACAAATGAAACTCCATTGAAATGAGTGACAGGTACTACATGCCACTCTGGAACCTAGAGCGCCGTCGCTATACACTATACACTATACATAGCGGGGGTGCCCCACTATGTGAAACTCCCCAGGTCACCTGAACTAACTCACCTCTTCCTGGCTCATCCTATCAGCACGCTCAGATCTGCTCGAGCCTCTTCTTCCAGGTGTTTGTCTAATGCGAGCGGATCCTAGCTCCCTGGCGGCTGCATCCCCCGCTACCCTCCATTTCACAAATGCATGGTGCGGGTACACACCCTGCTAAATGTCGTACCAATCCATAAAAAGGGGAGTAGAGAAGAAGCCAGTAATTACAGGCCAGTTAGTTTAACATCTATAGTGGTCAAATTAATGGAAACACTCTTAAAAAACAGATAATTTCCCATCTAAAAATTAATGACCTATTGGACCCAAAACAGCACGGCTTTACTGAGGGCAGATCACGTCAGACCAATCTTATTGATTTTTTTGACAATGTCACTAAAGTGTGAGATGAAGGTGGTGCTGTGGATATCGCCTATCTGGATTTTAGCAAAGCCTTTGACACTGTACCACATAAGGAGCTCATAGATAAGTTATTGAAGGTAGGACTCAGTCCCTGGATAGTTCAGTGGATTTCTAGTTGGCTCAGGGATCGGTATCAGAGAGTTTTGGTAATGGCGTGCAATCTGAACAAAGGCGAGTTACAAGTGGTGTGCCGCAAGGCTCTGTCCTGGGCCCCATTCTTTTTAATATATTTGTAAGTGACATAGGAGAAGGCTTGGTAGGAAAAGTTTGTCTGTTTGCTGATGATACAAAGGTGAGTAATAGGGTGGATATTCCTGGAGGTGTCTGCAACATGGAAAATGATTTAGCTTTACTGGATAGATGGTCAAAACTGTGGAAACTAGAGTTTAATGTCTCTAAATGTAAAATCCTGCATTGGGTAGAAGGAATCCCTGCTCTGAGTACCGTATGGGCAGCACTGTGTCTATGTTTCTATGTTTCTATGGGATAGCGGGGATGCATCGTTGGACCAGAAACGAAGAAGACTTTTCAGGCTACCTGGGGGGTCTAACACAGGGGGCACACAGGGGGGAGCGAGTATGCATACCCTGGAGTCTCATGGGTGGGTTTTGACCCTCTTTAAAGCAGACCAAAACCCATTGTGAAATACATTTGGCCAAAGCCCCTGTGGATACTCATTTCTTAGGGCATAGAACTGGAAATGGATATTTTTGCTTTTCGAATCGTCTTGGAACACTTTGATTTTTGCTGTCCCTCTCTGTAAGATGCCAGATGATCAGTCATTGCATAAGTGCGGCCATGACATCATTGCCATACAGAGCAGTGGCAATGAATAGAGGAGGCGGAGCTTTACAGATAAAACAGACGCCATTATCTGGGGTTAGAATGAAACAAGCGCAGTAAAAATAGGCAAAAGTTACTCTTCGTACGGGATGCTAGTAATAATGTGAGTTTTTGTCCGCTTTAAATACTTGCAGCACTCCCGTCCAGCGCAAGGCATATAAAAGCCTTGCGATGCAAACACTACCTGGTCGGGAACGCTACAGTTGAGCGCCGCACAGCCGGTGTCGCGGTGCGGGCTCTGCTGAGTGTCTCGGACGAGGTGCTCAAGTGCCAACCGCACCTTTTATAATAAATTCGCCTCCCCATCGACTGCAGATTTTCCAACCTATAGGTCGGTCTCCAGTCCCTCCCATGGGCAGGGCGGGAGGCTGGTAGAATTTTTGTGGGTTAACTTGTTTTTAGCACGCTCTCTTTGCCGCCATTGCGCCACCTGTAATTGTGCACCAATCGGGTTATTGTTTGTCTTCCCCGCCGGGAGGCCGCACACCTCCCAGAGCAATGCGAAAGACAAACTCCCGAGCTCCTAATATATAGCCATGAAGGGCGCGAGCATGGCGGCCATGCATAATACATGGAGCGGGATTTGCGCAGTGTTAACCAGCATTCTGCCAACTGAGCCGCCGACACGTTGCAAATCAAAGCCGGAATATTCCTGTGTGAATGAAGTGTGCTCCCAACATTTCAGATTCATTTGTTTAGAGTTTGCATATTTCCTTACGTGCGTTGGCAGCGAAGAGCCGAGCATTAACCGGTTGGGAAAGGGGGGTGTTTTTGGTTTTCCTTTTTTTTTTAATACAGCACCGTTGGGTTAATCGGGATTTACTGGGAATAGCTGTGTACATTGCTACTTACACTGCATTGCTACATCATTAAAGTGGAGCAACACCCAGGATTTTGACTATCCTGGGTTTTGGTCCACTTCGGTGGGGCACCCCGATCGGGGTGTGAAACCCCCCAGAAAGCCCCGAAAACTCACCTGACCCCGCTCCCACGTGACCGCTCCAGGGAATCACCGACTGCCCATGCAGGAACGGGGAGAAGGTAGGATTTGTGGCCTTCCTGGGGGGTTTCACCCCGCGGGACATCCCGATTTCGGATGCCCCGCAGGGAGGGATCTGATCTATAAGATTCCCGGGCCGATCCCCCCATGGGTGTTGGTCCACTTTAAAGAAAACGGGGAGGCCGATTTATTAATAGCGCCAGGTAGCGACAGATGAGCGACAGTAGCGTGATTTTCACAGCGCCCGCTAGTATTCGCTGTGCTTGGCCGTTGTTCGGCTGTTGACAGCGACTCAGTCGGTGTGCGGTAATGTTGAATACGGGGTTAGGAGTCGCTGTTTGACTGGTTCCGCGCTGTATGGGAGCGCATGACAGCGAATGGCCATAGCGAACGGCTCCCAGCATATTCATTAACAAATCACGCTCAAAAATTTCTCGCGCTGTGAAATGCTTGTTTAAACCCCAGAGCGCTGGCGGCGATGGGTTAAAAGTAGTTTTTTAACCCCCAAACAACCATATTTTTGTTAAAAAAAAATAAACATGTTTTTATAAACATTTTGTAATATGAATACATTAATATCAGACCTGTAATATCAATTCTGCACAAATTTTTTTTTTTTTTTATTACCTTAAAAAAAATATCTAACATTGCAGAAGTGGTCACAGAATTTTTGACATATTCAAAAAAAAAAACATTAATATCAATTAATTATAAATATTTAAAGATTTCTCCATTGAAATGCATTGGAGAGCGCCAGGTAGCGAGAGGTCATACCTGGCGCTGTGATGGAATTAGCAGCGGCGCTGTTCGCTGAAGTCTGCAACATGATGAATCCCACGCTAGCTGACGCTCTCGCCGGCGCTAGCCTCATTTAGCGTGATAAATGCGTGATTGTGTTCGCAGCCTGGCGTTCTGGAGTCGGTAGCCGCCGATAGATGGCGCTACCTGGCGCTAGTGAGACACTACCTGGCGCTATCCCTTGATAAATAAGGCCCTCAGTTTCTGTTGGGTTTTTGGATTTCTGCCTAGGAGGCTGATTCACTACTAACGCCAGGTATTGCCATATGAGTGTCTGTATAGCGGCGCTTAGAGCAACCACTAGTAGACCCTGTTAGCGGGTATCGGGCGCTGTAACAGAGCATCTCAGTCGCTCTAGTAACCTGCCCGGCATTGATGAATGTGATGTGTGGGCACTCCAACACCAGTACAGCGCTGCCGCAAGCGAGAGGTAGCGCCAGCTCAGTGCATCCGGCACACCATATTTAACAAAACACTACACATATAGCACTCTAAAGCTGGGCGCTGTAGCATAGAGCGCCAGACGCTGTGTGATTAAAGTCTGTTTTTGAACACATATCCACCAGTAACAAAGCGAAAACTCATGGAATGACATTGTTTTTTTACACTGTGACATTAACACTTTAGTGCCGACCTGTAATGACAATTCTACATAAAAATATAAAAAGTCCAAAAAGTTTCTAAAAGTGTTTGTTTGCAGCCAGGAGAGGTCACACAAAAAAAAATTGTCAAACACAAGCAAATGAACGCCCGTTGAAATGTATAGGAGAGCGACAGGTAGCGAAAGGTAATACCTGGTGCTCTGGAAGCTAAAGCGCCGGCGCTATGCACTGAGCCGCCTGTAATGCTGAATCGGACGCTATATGGCGCTGTTAGAGATGCTCACCAGATTCGCTTTCATAAATGTGGTTTCCTGTACAGCTCCCGGCGTTCACCAGATGCTGCCTGCCGCTACAAGGCACTAAGCACTATCCCTTCTTGAATAACCCCCATAGTGTTTTTTTTTTTGGAATATAAAATAATCATCTGTGTTAGGATTGTGCTCCCAGACCTGTGATTTACGAATGAGCATGCTGGTTTCTTATATTCCTGTGGCACTATTTTGTTAAGGTGGGAGCAGCTTTCCTGACCTTGAATAAAGCCCTTAGTAAAGTCCCAGGATCCTTCCACTGTAACAGATGAGCTCATCAGCAGCTTTGATATAATCAAGCAGCAGTAATGATCTCCCCAGTTGAGAATGCTGCCAGTAAACCTTTAGCTACCTTTAGCATAATCACAAGTGTGCCTCGCTGTCCCGACACGCTTCATTGCATGACTTCATCAGGGGACTTGTTATTATTACTTGCAAGTTATTATCAGTCATGATTTTTCAGGGATAGTCTCTGACTTGTTTCGTATGGATCATAAATCAAAATGAAGAGGTGGTGTGCACCATTATAAATACCAATTTGGTTTCCCCGAGGGTAAGGCTGGTGGCCAGCCCTGGTACCTTTCAGATTACAGGGCCAACTGTGTTGGATTTTGTTCCTCCTTAAAGCGATGGTACTGAACCCTCAGTATTGTAGAGAAAGATATCAAGCATGGGGACCGCCATGACAACCATGATGCTGGGGCCATAAGCATTGTGGGGGGGGGGCATAATGCAAGCTGGGGAGTCTTGTCTGTGGAGTACAATGGGGTCACATTTGGTTGGCAGGGTCTTGAGAACTGAGTGAATTCTGGTATTGTCTTCTCGCCTTTCTTGCTCTTCTATTGAACTAGGGTGTTTGTCAAAACGCCATCTCTGTCTGTGTGCAGCCACAAATGTGCACGCTTGGGTGTTTGTACATGATCTGGCTCTTCGTGCATTGCACTGTTCAACAGCACCACCTGGTGTTTAGCACACTGCAAGTGCATGAAGCCTAGAGCGTAAGATCATGGACTTGCTTTATACTTCCGGGTTTCCCTTGGTCTCAGTGGACAGGAAGTGACCTCACTCATACTCTGAGATGTCCCTCCCTGCTTTATTGACAGCACTATTTAAATGGACAGCCGGCCTGTTTTCATTGCTGTGTTATCAGCTAAGTTCCTGTATTCCATTTTCCTGTTTCCTGCGTTTTCTGACTGATTTCCTGGATTAACCTGGCCTGCTCTTGGATTAACACTCGGATGGATTACATGGTTTGAATTTGGATTTATTCATTGGACTTTGCCTGTTTGCTGCCAGCCACTGAACTCTGATTTATTTATTGGACCTATTGGACCTTGCCTGCCTCCAGCCCCTGAATTCTGATTTGTTCATTTGGACTTATTTTCTTTGCTGTGCCCCCACACATGGAGCTCTGCTCAGCCCTATCCATTGTTGTAGCCAGGAGGTTTGACAGGTATAGGGTCTGGACGAGATGCCATCCCATTTAGTGCCAAAGCAGTGCGTCCCACTGGGAATTTTCCCTGTGATTCCTATGGCCAGTCCACCTCTACTGTTCCACTATTACTACTATATAAAATAGTTTTTTTGTTATATTAACATTAATTTGCCATTTTCCTGCCCATAACCCCCAATAGCTGCATGCTGTCCTCTTTTGTGTTAATTATTTTACACTGCTTAGTATCATTATTGATTTTTTTACTGCATATTCTGTGTTCCAATATCATATATTAGTGATCCGATCTGAGAACATACCATTGATAACCGCCCTCTGTATAAAAATAATACAGATGTTTTTCAAAAATAATGATGTATTTATTATCAGTGGAATAATTATTCTACATTGGTACATTTTGACAAATATTTCTCACATTCTTCGAATGACTAAAATGCCTTCATTTTGCGGCTCTGGGTTTCTTCCAGCGCACATAAGTCAGCCATCATCTCCCTCCGCAGTTTAATCATAAGCTTAGGCATATGCATTTCTGTAAACCTCCTCAATGGGGGAATCTCCCATCATGCCTTGAGCTCATTTAGTATTCAGTAGTTATATTCTGGCGCCAGACTGAGAAGGAAGCTTGGTACATCTTCTGGAACCGCTGAGAATTATATAAAAAAAAAAGTAAGTATAGGAAGACCAGAGACCACAAGAGCGAAAACCACATGAAAATAGGAGATTTTTTTAAATATATATAATTTCCCTTTAATCCAAAACCTAAATCTAAAATGATGGTGTGTCAAAGTTTAAGATTGGCCAATGCTATATTGATTTTCATGGTATTTAGGGACATTTTTGTAACTGCTCCCATAAGGTTTTACAAAGCACAGAAAAGTTTTATAGGTAAGTAGATCACAAAACTGGATAGTGATGGCCCAAATAATTTAAATATTAATGAGTACATTACATTGGGGGAATTATGGCCATTGTATTCTTGTGCACACATAGGACCTTTGCCTTGGCCTTTAACCCATCCATGCAGTGAGACTGCACACGGAGCAGTTCAGGGGTTAGGTGCCTTGCTCAAGAGCACTACAGTCATGTCCCAGCCATGAATCAAACCTGCAACCCTCCTTACCACTAGGCCACGGCTGTATTAGCTCTAAGATCCGGTACAATCTTTCAATACGCTATAATGCAAAACATTGCAAGCCGTTGTTTAGAAGCCTTGAAAAATGTTGATGGACTTTAAGCATGGAACATAATAGTGAGTGTGGCCTGGAATGTGAACATAGCAGAGGTTGTGGACTAGACTTGACATGTTCGTGAATATGGGCAGAGGTCATAGACTGGTAGCAAATTGGACAAGGAGATGGTCATAGGAGAGGTTGTGGACTAGTCTCAGACTTGACATGGTCGTCAATAGGGGCAGAGGTCATAGATAGGTAGCAAATTGGACAACGAGATGGTCATAGGAGAGGTTGTGGACTAGTCTCAGACTTGACTTGGTCGTGAATATGGGCAGAGGTCATAGATTGGTACCAATTTGGACAAGGAGATGGTCATAGGAGAGGTTGTGGACTAGTAGCAAGCAGACATGGTTGTGGATGTAGCAGAGGTCATAGACTGGCAGCAGGGTAGATGTGGTGATCCTACCACCCAACTATCTTAATTTTCGTGGGACAATCCCACTTTCCGGTGCTTGTCCCATTGTCCCGTGCCGCTATTCGAAGTCCTGAAATTCTGTCATGATGCGTGTGATAATTGCAGGTGGCCGGGACATCAGGAATGACCAATGTATGTAGCAGAGTAGCCGGCGACTTGAGATGGAGAGGGGTCATGTCAGGGCAGCTGTGGTAGTTGGGGGGTGGAGAAAGAGGCGGACCTGTGACTAGTTTCCTCTTTCTCTGCTGCCCGGTGCCCCGGAATCATTAGCCCGGCAGTGCAGCTTGCATGTTTGTATGGGTGTGTGGGGTGGCTTGTGTGTGTGGGGGAGCTTGCATGTGTGTGTAGGGGGCTTGCATGTGTGTGTGGGGTGGGCTCGCGTGTGTGTGGGAGGCTTGCATGTATATATGTGTGTGGGGGGGGGACTTGCCTGTATTATTCTTAGGTGTTTTTTTCCTTTAAGGGTGTAACTGGGGGCATGATTTAATTGCAAAAAATGCCGCCACGGCACATGACCCTCTTTCCGATTTTCTAAAGTTGGCAGGTATGCTGGTGATAAGTGGGGCAGAGGTAATGTTGCCACCCTACCGGTATTTTACCGGCACAACCAATATTTTTAGTAACCTGTTGGTACGTTTTTTCTAATTTCCGGTATTTTTGTTGCTGCTAAGCAACAGGGTCAGGGGTGGAATCCCAGCCAGTTTGTGAGAGCTCTTTAGAGTGCCCTATGGAAGTGTGCTGAGTGTGTTTGTTGGCTTTTACACTTTAGAAATTGAAAAGTAAGGTTTTTTAAGTAAAAAAGTATGGTTAAACTTATATTTTACAAGATCACACCCCCCACAAGATCACACCCTTATACCCATGAAAAGGCCAGTATTTGGTTGAGAAAGGTGGCAACCTTAGGCAGAACTGAAAGCAAACTGGATGTGGTGGTCATTGGAGAGGTTGTGGCCTCGCTCCAAGCTGAAGTGGTTGTGAATGTAGAAGCGCTAGTGACAGGCTGGATTTGGTGATAATCAGGGCAGAGGTTGTGGCTTAGCAGCAAACAGCTGTGGTGGCGGAGGTTGTAGACTAGCATCAGTCCGGACATGAGGGTACACAGAACAGAGGTTTTGGACTGTTAGTGTAATGTGTTTCTTAATATTTTAAAACATTTTGGCGCCATCTTGGTTGAGGGCAGGGAGGTTATCTCGGCCTAGACCTTCGAGATCATGCAGGATTATGGCCGGGGTGAGAACTTTGACGAGGCGATATAAAAGGGAGGAGCAGGAGTGCCCTGAGGAGAGACAAGCCACAAGGGAGAGCGACGAGGGCATCTGCTGACAATGGGCCAAGGAGAGTAGGCCCCAGGGCACCCTGGCATCTGGCGGTCCCCACAGAGATTCTCCCTAACCAACACCACATTCCCGAGGTGAACTGACTTCCCAGGCGGGGGAGAGAAGAGAGAGACTGCAGTCTACAGTTGCCGGGTTACTCCTGAGGCGGGCTTTCCTGAGGTGAATTCCAGGGCCTACAGCCTGGACGAGTGATTGGGGTGGTGGATTTGGTCCCCAGGGACAGAAACTTTGTTGTGGGTGGCCAGCACCCCAGGAACTTAAAGCGGACTTTTACTCGGAATAAGAGCATATCACACCTTGTACATACAGATTGCTCACATAAAAAATCATCCTGCCTGCATCTACTGCATGTTATGAGCCTTTAAACATCCAAGATGCTCATGGAGCATCAGGCTACCTGCAAACCGGAAGTGTCTTCTGACTATGCCGCTCTGCATTCTGGGATTGCTGACTTTTCTCTGACCCCAGCTCTGCTCTGTCTGTGCAAAGCAGGGCTATAACCTCACCCCCTGCACTTTATATTGCTCTCCTCCCCTCAGTATGTGTGATGCTTCAAGATGGCGGCACCCGTATCTGAGAGTCCTGAACATTTGCAGCCCGGTGGGGGAATGAATAATAAATAAGTGACTAAAAACTTAAGATATATTAATTTTATATGCTGTGGAATAGTTTTTAAGGGTTTTGGCATTACATTACAGCGGGGTGGCCCACTGTGTTGGTGTTCAGCTAGTGAAGTGTTTCTTGTCCCCCACCGGGGATGTGAATTACAGTAGCAAACAGGATGTGGTGGTGGTCATAGTGGAGGTTGGGGCCTAGCAGCAGACAGGTGTGGTTGTGGGGGTAGCAGATTTTGTGGAATAGCGACAGACTGGATATGGAGGTGTATGGGGCAGAGGTCATGGACTGATAGCAAACTGGACACGGTGGTGTTTTTTATGGAGGTTTGTGACTGGCAGCAGACTACTGGCCTTATTTTTGAAGTGCGCCGTTTAGCATCCTTCTGGTGGCTATAGCGCCAGTTTTGGAGCGCCGGCACTTTGGACTACAGTGACGCCGTTGCTTCCTCCTCAGCCCGGTGAACTGGTATAGGGGTCCTCTGGAGAAGACAAAACGTATTCTGAAGCTTGTATTCATTTTCAGCAAGTGGGCGTGGCCACCCTCTAGTACAATAGCAGTGTGTTTGTATCAGCATACCTTGACACCAAGTCACAATGCTACAATGCACAGGGGGCCACAGGAGTCATCGTTATAGACCAGCAGTCAAGCACTATGATTGGTGGTCCATTGCTAAGGAATCAAGGCGGAGTGACTGTGCCAGGTTGATTTTTCTCTGTGCTGATTCGAGGTTTCAGGATGGAAGAGTGCCAGGGGTGCACATAGAGGCTGTGAAGGCAAATAACTCCGGGACAGTGGCACAAGGGGGGCCCAGCACAAGCTTCCTCCCTCACCTCTTTAGAATGCACACCAGGTGTCAGCGGATCTATATACTTACATACCCAGCCATACCACCTCCCACTGATGGGAAAACCTCAACAGTTGATCTCTTTCCATAGAGGTCGGCTTCAAGCAAAATTTCATACAAGAGCCATCTACAACACATGACACTTTATTTAATTTGCATAATAAAAAAAAAAATACTTTCTACTTACGTGATATTTAAGTTGGGTGTAGGCCAGTACAAGACGATAACCCGCTGAGCCATTCCTAGCATTCAAGCAACAAAACGCAACTGGTGCAGTGCGTCCAGTAACTGGAAGAAAGCGCAAGGCGTTCTGTGCTGATATGGAGCTTAAGCTCTTTGTTTATTAGTTGTTGTAAGATCAAATGTACTTCTCATCAGGGTACCACAGGCAACACGAAAAGAGGTGGCGAAGCTGGTGCGAGTCATTGGGAGGAAGGAAATGTTAGCCATTCACCCCACCAATCTTATTGTGCCTAGACCTGTCCCACCCTTGGATTGTGGTTGGAGTTAGAATAAACTTTTCCGACCAGTCCCAGAAGCTGATTTTGAAACCAAACATGTTTTAGTCCCTTGGAGTATCACCTAGCAAATATTAACCCTTCTAATGCCAGCCACATGAAATGTACATGGCAGCCTCAGCAACTATTAAAGTGGACCAAAACCCAGTATATTGACTATCCTGGGTTTTGGTCCTTTCCCCCAAGGCACTCCGATGGGGGGTGCTCCGCTGCGTGAAACCCCCCCAGAGGCAACTCACCTCAACTCCTGGTCCTACGGCGCATGCGCATCCGAAGATGTTACGTCGTCTAAGGCTTCGTCCAAGAGCCACATCCTCCGCTTCCTTCTAACAGGGAGCATGCCTGTGCTGGCCATTCACAAATGCCTGGCTCAGGCATGCATCTTGCTAGAGGGATAGCGGGATGCAGCCACGGCTTGCGCATGTGCCGCTGGCCCGGAAAATAGGGTAAGTGAATGAGGCAACCTGGGAGGTTTCACATAGCGGGGCATACCGACTTTAAATGACCGGTAATCTTCCACTTTAAATACCAGCAACGTCATTTTATGTGGCTGTGCATTTACTCACCTCCACGTACCAATGTTCACGTGTACGTTTGGGCATGCCAAATCATAATGTTGGCTAGGGGGGATATAAAATGGTGGACAATTTTGGCTTTGAGTACTCTCTTATATAGTACTCTCTTATATGCTGCATGACGTTTTCCAGAAAATAATAGCCAAAAGAAGGGTCCCTAAAAAGCATGATCAGATTTTTGGACCAAGTATATTTTAAATGCCCGCAGTTTTAAGAAGGTATTGAGAGGATTAACTGTGCATGATGCCATTGTCTTTGCCTTAAAGCGGACCCATGACTGTTTTCTAACATGACAGGCTCAGGGGTGCATCCAGATTGCTGGAGCCCCTCTGCACAATGACCACCCCAACCCCCCAAAATCCTTACCTTGACCCGCTAGAAAATAGAGATAGATGGGATAGAGAAATTGATCCAGGTCCACATGACCACTGGCGGACAATCACAGGATTGCATTTCGGCTGTAAGGATTTTGGGGGGTTGCGGGGGCATTGCATAGGGGCTCCAGCAATCTGGATGCACCCCCGAGCCTGTTACGATGCCACCCCACACCCCTTAGTTAGAACATGGGTGTGTGACCACTTTAAACAGGACTTCCAACAATTCCCACTGCCAACCCCCCAGTGCTACTCCCATTTGGGTTGTAAAAACAATCTCACCCAATCACGATGATCCCCTACAAGTCACAGCGGCATCCCTGCTATATAATGTGGTGCAGGTTGAGTGATATGTCACATGCCTACTTGTAGCAGCCTCACTGCTGTGCAGAGATTGGGTGAATTACCTGTCACTCATGACCCTCAGTCCACGCAGATGCTGGAAGCAAAGCACACAGTTCTCCGCTACCGCCAAAATGGTGGTGGAGATCAAAGTAAGCAGGCGAGTCTGTATTTTTTTTCTTTTTGGTGGTTGTCTACAACTAATTCAGGTCCCCCACAAAAAAAACAGAAATAGAATGAAGTTGGTGGTCCTCTTTAATTCCAACTACTCCTAACCCAACCTTCATTCTTTTCCTACCTCATCACATGTGCACCTCCCTGGACTCCTTCTACCCCCAAAACTATGGAACCCAACCCCTGCACTTCCTTGATATTCCACACCAGACCTTGGTCTGCAACTCCCTTTTACTTTGGGGAGAACAATGTTGTGCTCATTGGGGGCAGTGAAGATACAGGAGTGTAGTAATGAAAAACACTGGAAGGTGGAGAGAAGTCATCTCCCCTTCATCAGCCTTTGAACACCAGGGACCTTTTTTATGCCATCTGCCTGTGGTTAACCCACTGTCCTATGCACTTACCCGATGGATCCCATTTTACTAGCACTGCCCAGTTCCTGTGCCGCTCTTAATATAGCTGCTATATGCCCCTCATGCTCCAGTGTGTGGGGACCATCAATCGAGCTATTGAGTCTCTTTTTTCTGCAATTCCTTTCACCCAGAAACAGTGCACTCTGTTACATAGTTACATAGTTAATACGGTTGAAAAAAGAAATATGTCCATAAAGTTCAACCAAGGGTGTTGGGGTAGGGGAAGTTATGTTTTATTTTATTTTATAGGGAGAAGTCATTTATTAAATTTTTAGTTTTTTTACTGATAACCGATAATAGTAACTGTTATTTTCTTCTAAATAAGAATTTAATCGTTTTTTGAAGCTGTCAGCGGTTGATGCTGTAACAACTGTCAGCGGTTGATGCTGTAACAAGCTTCTGTGGGAGGCTATTCCATAGATTTATAGTTCTTATAATAAGAAACGATTGTCGCCTCCAGAGACTAAATTTCTTTTTTTCCAGTCGAAGGGAGCGCCCCCTTGTATTTAAAGAGGATTTTACCTGAAATAGTGTTCCTCCATATTTTTTGCATGGTCCATTTATATATTTATACAAGTTAATCATGTCCCCCCTCAGTCGTCTCCTCTCAAGAATAAACAGATTTAATTCTCGTCATTTTCCTCATAACTAAGATCTTTCATTCCTCTTATTAGTTTGGTGGCTCTCCTCTGCACCCTTTCCATAGTCAGAGCGTCCTTTCTATGAATGGGTGCCCAGAAGTGGACGGCATATTTCAGGTGAGGGCGCACCAGTGCCTTGAAAAGAGGCAAAATGACATCCCTATCCCATGATTACAGGACTCTATTAATGCATGAGAATATCTTGGTGGCCTTGGAAGCAGCTACTTGGCATTGCATGCTGTTATTTAGCCTGTGGTCTACCAGTACGCCCAGATCCTTCTCAACAAGTGACTCTCCCAGATGTCCTCTCCCTTCTGCTTCTGGGATGCCGGCACTGTTCTCTGTTGCACTTGCTCTCCTTTTTTGGACATCTTGATGTCCCCAGTCCACTCCAAATTCATCTTTAGGATTAAAACTCGACACTTGAACACCATCCACTCTAAACTATCTGGCCCTTGGGTAGAACCCCCTACAAGTTCACAATGCATAGTTTGCATTGTGGAAGGGAATCATTTAGCTGAGGTCTACTCTGAATGGTGCCATGGATAACCTGAAAAGATTGGCAATATCTGTCTAGTCCTTAGTTCTTACACTTATCTTTGTTTAGTGGTTCAAGTTACCAAAAGGTGGAAGCGTTTTAGGCGAAGATTTTTGTTATGAACAATTTGGGCTTCTTCTGGCAGCACTGTGTTTGAAACGCAAGCGCGCGCCTGGTTAACATCATACTTATATTTAGAAAATTTACAAATGTTTGCAAACACACTCAGATTTGTTTGTTAGGGTAATTAATTGCACACGTCTGCATGTTATTTTTTATATTTCCTGTGGTCGCAATTGCCAGTAGAGCTTACAGCCATGGAGTCCATGGAGGAGTCCCACCCTATAGGAATTAGTTGCATGGCACTTCTGTAAGTAAAAATCCAAAACAATACAGAACTTGGAGGTCACTTGGTGTCTGGATTATGTTGGCCCTTCTATATAAGCAGTGAGGACCTTAGAATCCAGCTTGGGGCAGGCATCTTCTAGATTAGCTTAGATAGGTTAAGCCAACCTTTGGTTATATCTGAACCAAACTGAACTTCCAAAATGTGGGCTGAAGTTAACTGTAGGTCAAATCTTACAGGAGGTGTATTGTGAAATTGTCTAATATTAAAATTCTATACACATCAGCTAATGAGAGGGGGGGTAACTTATACAACTGAACTGAATAAAACCCCTACAAACCTACAGTTTTTATCTGCTGGTGGGAATAAAATCCAGAGGTGACAGGTTCTTCCTTCCAATAAAAGAAAGAAATAAGCCTGCCTGGATATTCTTATATGGTGGCCATTTTTTCATGATAGTCCTTTAAACTCAACCCTAGTAAATAGAGTTTGGGATCCACTGTACCTCATCTGTTGATATGATACTTGGACTATTATAAGTGCCACTTTTTTTGGCATCAGCGGCTCTGTGCGTACGATTTAACTACTAAAAAAAAAAAATAACTACGATGCAGCCACCAGCTAGCGTCTTAATTAACACTGGCGCCAAAAAGGATGCAGCACCAGGCACTCTGGTTGAAGCAGCTCCAGATGAAACCTGGCGCTGTTGCTCAAGATTCCATAGAGCACAATGGGCAGAACTGGATTGAATTCTTTAATGCTTATAATAATTATTTACACATTTATTTGTACAGAACTTGCATTGGAACTTGAAATGCTGGACTTGATGAGCCCAAATATTTTTTTTTGTTGGGGGGCTATTAAAATAGATTTTAATGGCTTTTTTTGCTTAATAATATGTAATTTGGACACCAACAACTAAAACGCAGCCTAAACTCACTGTAACAGTGATTTCTTGTAACTGTAATGAAGAAACGCCGACCAGCGCAGGGAAAATACAGCTCCAAAGATTTCAAGGAGGAAAAAATTCATAAATAAGCTGGGGAGTGCCGGAATAACGGCAGGACAAAGTGGCGCTCACTGGCGCTGGGATAATCGGTGGCGGGTCCAACAGGCACTGACGTAGGCCGGCCAATACCTAAGTGCAACAATCAAAGCTAATTAGTAGCGTTCTGCGCAGGGACTGCTAGCACCAATGTAGTGCCCAGCACAGCGCCAGATAACACGGGACACTGTAGCAACAAATATGATGCTAAAAGGCGCACATCATAAATGTATTAATATCCTTTATTTATTATTAGCAGCAGTCACTTTCTGGAAAGCATCTTCTTCTATGCATTTGTTGGCTATGAAACCATTTTATTGGGGCTCTTGGAAGATATGGGAGGCATTGGATGCTATATATGGGTAACAGCAACTGGATTGTTCAGTCAGTTGGGGGCCCAGATGGTAAAAGTAGCCTGCAAAGATCATAAAATGACCCTTGGATAATATAACATGGAGGGTGCGTTGCAGGGTAGTATGGGGGGCTGGCAGACTATATATGCGGGACTGTGGCTATAGGGGCGTACATACCATAGAGGCAGGGAAGGCAGCTGCTACCGGGCCCATGGGAGAAGGGGGCCCTGTGCAAGCTGTCTTTCCCCTCCTTGCAGCACCTGTGACAAAACCATCAGACTGGCTCTGCCCCAGTATGAAGTGTTGGCGTGCTGTGTGCCCGCAGCACCAGGGGACACAGCTGTAGGTTCTGCAGGGAGGACCAAAGTCTTATTCTGATCCCTGTTCCTATGGCACATTCACGGCTCTTCTGCAATCATAGCAATGCGTGGCAAGCAATGCTGTATGAATTTACATTTGGGCGCCTTGTTCTGGCTCTCCCTCTGACAACCCGGTGAGGTGATGCCGCTAGAGGTCCGAGCATGAGATTTGAGTTTTCACACAGTGGAGCTTGGGATGCCCCTGGACTTTCACCTGGCCCTGGAGTCTTTTCGACTTTAGGGCCGGATGTCATGGGTTTTGGACTACGTCAGTGCTGGCGGAGGAGACCCACTAACACTTTTGCTATAGGGCCCTGTGAAACCTATGTAGGCCCCTGTGTGGCAGCCAGAGGTGGACTGGCTATTGGAAGCACAGGGAGAACCTCCAGTGGACCGCACTGCTTTGGGACTGACTGGGCTGGTACCTCACCCACACTATGTGCCAGAATTAATTGAATCTCCAGCTCTCCAAGTCTTTCCCAAGCCCTTCCATATAACTGCCCAGCCAACATCATGGCTGTGGGGGCCATACCAGTCCCTTCCACAGTATCTGCCTCTAAAAACCTAAAGCGTCAATACCATTTCTTTTAACCGGACCAACAGCCTGGCACAGTCGGAAAATAAAAGCAGCGGCCATTCTGGAGCTTCCTCTCCCAGCATCTCAGCCATGCTGCTGCCTGGATTCAACTGACAATGCACACTAACAGGAAGCCCAGTAGCACTTCCTGTTTGCAGACGGCCTGCCACTTTTTTTATTTAGCTGCATAGTGTTCCTGGTTTTTGGCCCTTAGGATTGCCTCACCAAGTAATATATTCAGTGGCGTGCTTAACCACCATGCAAACCATGCAACTACATGGGGCCTCCACCGGCCAGAGCCAATCACAAATGGTATAGCGAGGCTAGACCCGTGCATACATCATTATAATGAATTTAGGCGATTTAATGGGCTTTCACACAGTGTGACATCTTAGTTTGGGATGCCACATGGAGGAGAAACTGGACAGTAATTCCAAATCAATTTCTTGTGCCATGAACAGACAATGCCAGGAGGCCCCTCCATGTGCAACCCTCTGGCGAATGAGCAGGCCATGGCTATATTCCCGACAAGGTGCGTTAATATTGTTTTTCGCTCTACATTTGCCTTTGATTAGGCCGAAATGATAAGGCGCCCTGAATATAGTGCATCCTGTACTAACATCTAAAGCAGCCCTGCCTAGCTGCTGGCCTTCCCCTGGGGCATCCCAAATCAGGATGCCCCACTATGTGAACCCCCCCGGGGGTGCCGCAAAACTCACCTGCTTTCTGGTGCCCTCGCCGATGTAAACTATAGACAGGTGTATCCCGATGGACCGGTGAGAGGTGGGTGTTATAGGGAGTTCTGGAAAGGGGGGTTTACAAATTGGAACATCCCAATTCGGGATGTCCCCCAAGGCATGGAACAAAACCTGAGATAGTAAAAATCACAGATTTTGTTCCGCTTTAAGCATTGCAAGGACATATCATGGACAAGGGTGGATATGACCACTCTTTAAGTGGACCAAGACCCAGGATTGTGACTATCCTGGTTTTTGGTCCTTGCCCCCGGGGAACCCCGATCAGGGGCGCCCCGCTGTGTGAAACCCCCCAGGTCACCTGAAACAACTGACCTGTTCCCAGCCCTATAAGACATGAGCGGCCACTCTTCCTATCAGGGCAATCGGATCTGCTCAAGCCCCTTCATCTAGGAGCTTGTCTAATGCGAGAGTGCTTGTGGCCAAATCCCCCGCTACCCTCTAACAGGGAGCGTGCCCGCTCCGGCCATTCACAAATGCCTGGCACGTACCCTGCTAAAGGGATGCTCGCGCCATGCACCATTGGGCCGGGAATGGGGTGACCTGGGCTGTTTTACACAACCAGGCACCCCCGATCTGGGTGTCCCGGGGGGGGGGGGGTGAATATGCCTGCCCTGGCATCTCATAGACTCCAGGGTGGGTTTTGGTCCTCTTTAAAGCTAATGCAAGGAAGCATCAGTATTGTGAGAGATGGGCATGGACATGATGCTGATGTTATAGCATTGCAAGGGCAGAACATGGGTTGTCTTGGCTGGGGGGGGCAAAGTGGGGTCAAGTATGGGGGGAAAGAGGGAGAAAGCAATGCAGACCTCCAGCAATTCCAGCTTTCAATATGACCAGTCCACCCCTACCATGGGCTACCTTGATGCCTGATAGCACAATGGGATTGGAGAATTCTTTATACTGGCTCAGCATTCCTCTTTAAATGCAACCTTGAAAATTCTATATGAGGTTGATAAAATGAGAAGTTTTTGGGGGTTTATTTGGCGTTGCTGAGATTTGCGCCGTGGCTGCTTTGATGGTGTTTAATAGAACATATACGTGTATCTAGATTTCTGCTAAGTGACATAATACACAATAAGCCGAGTAAGTGTATTTGTACAGAGAGAGAAACAAAACAAACCCCTGAATGTGAAAATCTCTAACGAGGCCGGAGGACGAAGATTACATTCTCCAAATCATTTTTCCAGACTCGCTGGAATGACGGTAAACATGCGCTTCCATATGTTTGTATAACCCGTAATTACCTGCGTGGGGTCAGCATGACGCCACACAATGTTTTCTAATCCATTATAAAGCGGAGAATGTTCACAGCTCTGGATGCAAAGAAAAAAAAAAGTCAAGTTGTAACTTATAATAGCGCCCTGTTTCTTTCTGCCCTACAAAGAAAGAATAATAACGGGATGTAAGAACGCCATTTATAACGTGAATAATAGCGGGTCGCGGGCTCACAAATTCACAATGCGGCCGATTTTTACAACAATGACATAATTTGAAGTGTAGACATAATGGGATTATTCGCCAATTTAAAACGTTTTTAGAAAAGCTAGCAAGCGCCATTCTATTGCTTGTAAAATAATATTACAAATACGTATAATTAATTATAAGATATTCCCTATTTTCATTTGTTCTGCCCCAGACTTTACACAGTTTTATCTGGTTTAAAGGCTGAGCCATATATTGTATGTACAGTAAATAATAATAAAATGCCTGTAAACCTATTTATATATATTTTATATTTATATTATATTTATGTTATATATATATATATATATATATATATATATTTTATTACATTTGTAATAAATGTATATATATATATATATATATATATATTTCTTTTTCATAAAAATATGCATAGTACTTATTATCTTCCACGAGCAACACTGACCAAAATGGCATACAGTCGGGGTCATGCTTTCAGATGTGAACGGGGAGGCCGATTCATTAATAGCGCCAGGTAGCGACAGATGAGCGCCAGTAGCGTGATTTTCACAGCGCAAGCTAGTATTCGCTGTGCTTGGCCGGGGTTTGCTTGTTGACAGCGACTCAGTCGGTGTGCGGTAATGTTGAATACGGGGTTAGGGGTCGATGTTTCACAGGTTCTGCGTTGTATGGGTGCGCCTGACAGCGAATGACCAGAGCGAACGGCTTGCTGCAGATTCATTAACAAATCACGCTCAAAAATTTATCGCGCTGTGAATTCCTTGTTTAAACCCCAGAGCGCTGGCGGCGATGTGTGTAAAGTAGTTTTTAACCCCCAAACAACTTTGTATGCAATGTAAAAATTATACAAGTTTTTCTAAACATTTTGTAATATGAATACATTAATATCAGACCTGTAATATCAATTCTGCAAATATTTTTTTTTTTGTTTTACCTTAAAAAATTGCTAAAAATTCTGACATTGCCGTAGTGGTCACAGAATTTTTGCCGGTAAAAAAAAAAAAAAAAAAAACATAAACTCAATTAATTATGAATATTTAAAGATTGCTCCATTGAAATGCATTGGAGAGCGCCAGGGAGCGACAGGTCATACCTGGCGCTGTGATGGGATTAGTAGCGGCGCTGTTCGTTGCAGTCGGCTACATGATGAATCCCGCGCTAGCTGATGCTCTCGCCGGCGCTAGCCTCATTTAGCGTGATAAATGCGTCATTGTGACCGCCGCCGGGCGTACTTGAGTCGGTAGCCGCCGTTAGCTGTCGGTACCTGGCGCTCGTCAGACACTACCTGGCGCTAGCCCTTGATAAATAAGGGCCTAAAGCTTAGGAGCCCTATTTAAGAATCGTCAGCGGCACTTTTTTGGTCCCAGCGGCACTCAGCGTCACTTTTTTGGTCCCAGCGGCACTCAGCATGGGATTTAAGAAAGAAAAAAATGTCAGAGCCCATGCAGCTGCCAGCTAGCGTCTTAATAACAATGATGCAGCAGCGGGCACTCTAGTTAAAGCAGTGCCAGATGTAACTTGAAGTTGTAGGTCAAGATCCCATAGAGTACAATGGGTAGAGCTGGATTGTAATGTTTAATTAAAATTTATATTACACACATTTTTTTGTACAGAACTTGCATTGGAACTTGTCAATAATGGAAACGCAGGACCTAGATGGGCCAAAATGTTTTTTGGGGGTTATTAAAATTGATTTTAATTTTGCTTAACAACAACTAAAATGCAGCCTAAACGCACTGTAAAGTATGTCCCCTTTGTCCCCAGCAGTGATTTCTTGTAACTGTAAATGACCAGAATGTCCAAAAAGTGGCGCTTACTGACGCTGGGATAATTGGCTGTGGGTCCAACAGACGCTGACATAGGTGGGCCAATACCTAGAAGCATCAATCAAAGATAATTAGTAGGGCTCCACGCAGCGCCTGTGTAGTACACAGCACAGCAGCAGATAAGGCGGTAATGCCGGCACTCTGAAGCTGGCGCTATAGCCACAAAAATGATGAAAAAAGGCGTACATCATAAATAAGGCCCTATATCTGAGTGAGCTTTTTTACTTTCCCTCTGATGAAGCAGCATTTAAAGGCTGCGACACGCGTTAGGGTGATACTTTGGTGCCCTGCCTCCTGTCTTACCATGTCAGGTCTCGTTTCTATTTATGATCTTACCTCCGTTCTGATGGCTCGTTTATAACCATTGATGGGTACATTTTTCTCTTATTGGTCCACACTTGTATTTGGCATTAGCTATATAATATATCTGCGTTGATGTGGCCCATTGAGCGTAATACTTGCACAAATTTATCAAGTACTATATACCAGACTACGCCATATAATTACAAATTAGAGTAGCGCAAAATATCATTTCTAATTTTATTAGCATGTTGCTGCACAACTAATATGTTAGTAAATGCATTTTTTGCAGTGCAGCAACATGCACCAGTGTAAAAAAATATATAAATTTTATTTTGACCCACTTTAATTTGCACTATGTGGTGTAGTTTTGTAGATATCGTTTGATAAATCAGGCCTAAATCTATATAATATGGGGGATTTACAATGTTAGAGCGTTTGTGCAACTTTTCTCTTCCATGCGTTCGCCGGAAAGGGGCAAACCATGATGAATGTTGCTCAAATTGAAGTGGCGAACGTCTGTAACGCCATGAATATTGCTGTGTTGTCGCTACAATTTTGTTAGTGGTGTTGTCAGGATTTCCAAAAATATAGGCAAAATATCCAATAAAACTATACTCACCTTTTCTCCAACGCAGACCATCGCTCCTAGTCTGGGGCTGCAGCACTTACCTGAAAGGCTTCATCCAGGTCCTTCGCTGCACCAGGACCTCGAGCAGCACCGCTCCCTCATCAGGCTTTTCCTGTCTCCCTCTTATGTGGCGACGCTCCTGCCATCGACCCCTCTAAGCGCTGCAGCCCCGGACTAGGAGTAACGGTCTGCGCGGGTGAAAAGGTTAACATAGGGGGTTTTTTGCCTGGAACTTTTTTTTTTCTTTTAATCATACTGTTTTTATTTGAATTTTTCAAAAGTTCAGAGTTACATGAGAAAGGAGAAATAAGAAATGAAGACACATCAGTCACATATAATGCTCAAACATGTCATCAGACAATCCACCTGCAGGTTATACATAGCAGGATCCAAAGGTGCTATTCAAGTGCAATATCACTTACATTTCTTAACAGAGGAAACCCCCAACTTCAGTCTGTGATTGATCAACCCTGCAGGGTTTGCAAATTCTATCTAGAGTGGGGAGAACAACACCCCCCCCCCCCCCCACTGATAGCCTAGGATCCGCTAGTGACCCATGCATCCCTCTCCTACTCCCCACGTTCCCCATCACAATCCCGGCGGGCCGAAATGGACCGGGGGGAGAGAAGGAGAGACAAAGCATGAAGGAAAGGAAGGAGGGGGGCAGAGAAAAAAGGGGTAGGCCTGACAGATGAACAACAAACAAGTCATCCAAGGGAGACTTATATTGCAAGAGAAAGAATTAGGAGGGAAGGGCAAGGCCAGGAGTGCAGAGGGGGGAAAAAGGGTGCAATCTCAGACGAGGAAAAAAGAGAGTAATAGAGGAACAAGATGGGGGAAGGGCAATCAAGGGGGGGTAAGCGAAGGAGAAGTGAAGACAAGGAAAGGGGGGGAGGGAATAGGGTAAGAAAAGGGAAAGGGTAGGTATAGGGGCGATGAACAGAGTGGGGGGAAGGGAGAAAAAAGAAGGGAGGGGGGTGGGAGGAGGAGAGAGGGAGTGGGGGAAGAGCAAGCCCAGCTCCCCACCGAGGCACCACAATAGGAACCCTCTCCAACGTGCCCGGGCAGGAAGAACCATAGTTCCCTAACCTTTTAAATCTTTTCATCTTTTTCTCTCACCTTATCTAATCCATTATCCCTTTCTGCTATGTCTCAACTTCTACTATCTAAAGGCATCTTTATATACATCAGAATCTTTAAATATATCCCAAATTGTCCAGGTCTTTCTAAAGGTTTCTAGTCTTTCCTGTTTTGTCAGTAAGATTTCCTCCATTTCTTCCAGATAATTAATTTGAGTGTACCATTCTTTAAGTGAAGGGGTCTTCTGAGTTCTCCAACCCCTAGGTATCAGAACTCTTGCTGCATTCATCAGATGGATCCCCAGAGGACTCAAACTCTGCACACCTCTCCCAGCAGCTGACCAACTCAGAAGGTATCCTGCTGGTCCCCAATCCAAAGAGCAACCCCAAATTTTCCCCGTAACCTCGTGAACTTTCTCCCAGAAAGTAGCTATTTTTGGGCACGACCACCAGATGTGAAGAAAGGAAGCACCCCGGGCATCACACCTCCAGCATCGATCCGGGACTCCAGGAAAAATCCCTTCTGGGAGAGTGGCTATTTTATAATTAGTCTCCTGTATGGAGCTATTAGCAATCCCTTTATGCAGTCCCTTGTACAAAGCTTCCCAATCGTCATGTGCAAAGTCCAGGCCCAGGTCCTTTTGCCACTTGTCCTCCCAAGGTCTCTTGATTTCTGATTTAGCATCACTCAGGACAGAGTAGGCCCAGGATAACAAGTGGTCCCTGGGACCTTCTCCCAAGCATGCCTTTTCCACCTCTGAGAGCTCTCTTGCTCCTTTACCCTTCATCTCCTTGCTCTTAGCAAAATGACGCAATTGGAAGAATGAAAGAGCCGGAACTGTTTGCCTGGAACTTTAACTTGATTACACTAAAACATTTCTGTTCTAATATTTGCCCAAAAATCACATATGGGCCATTTTTACTGATCACATTTATCAATGCTGGACAGCATACTACAGCGTCACTTGTCCAGCGGCGAAGCCAGGTCACAGCGTCAGAGCCCGGCTTGCAGTTTCCACTTCCCGACACTCTGCAAACACCTGCATAGATACACAAATGGCAATACGTGGAACTAGTCTTAAATCAGCTTCCATGTGTGCATTGCGGTGTGGATTGCAATTTGCAACCTGCATCACAATGAGCTTTTTAGCGTTTAGACGCAAAAAAGTGCAAAAATAAATGTTTTTTCGACATTTTTATCCCCCAAAATGACCAGTACTTGTCATGGGGCAGTTTTACAGGTGGAGTGCATTATTTCTCCCATTAGGTAAGGATGTTTTTTTTTAAGTTTGATAATAACCGCACCCTATGGGCCATGCAGAAAAATGTGGCGAATTCTTTAGCATAGCCCATATGGTGCTGTTATTACCAAACAAATAAATACATAATAAAAAAATGAAAATTTACCCAAAATCATGTTTGGGTAAAAAAAGATAGAAAAGACATTTTTGTCATTTTTTGTGTCTAAATGCAAAAAGGTTTACTGAAATGCAGAGTGCAATCCATACTGCAATGCACACCGGTAATCACACTGGCTCCCACTGAAAGGCAATTTTCTCTCCTAATCTCCTAAAAAAGTAAGAATTCTCACCTGGCTCTAAATCGACCCCATGAACCCATGGCACTGCACAGCAGCAAGATAAGGGGCCGCACGCAGTGCCTGATGGGATTCAGGATGGTGCTGCCCATCGGGAGGTCACCCGGATTCCCGAGGAACACGGAAGATAGATGCCCTGGCGAGGTGAGTAAAAATTGCCTAAACCGGAGGGGGAATCGTAGCAGTTCGATGAGCTTTGGGAGAGGTTTTAACCTCCCCCGATGTTCTTCTCTAACAAGTGCTGATGTTTGATAAATGAGGTTCAAAATACAATACAAATATAAACCTCCCAGCAGGCCATAGGGAGACCCAGGACAATGCCCGGTGGGCCGCACTGTTTTGGGGCCAGTGGGGCTGATGGTTTCTATACCCACATTCAATACCTATGGAGGGAAGTGCTCAGTTACCACAGAGTTGCAACTGGAACATTACATGCCTGCTGGAGACCATAGATCACTCTCTCTCTACTGATGGTACACTTCCTGCCCCTGCGAGTTGGGGTTTGCAGCTCCTTGCTGGAGTTATCAAAGACTATAAATGCAGAACAGACTTCCTGTATGCTAGGAGAACTGAGCACACGGCTTGCTGCCAGGAGCAGTGCTGCTGCCACCTGCATACACAGCCTCACAGTGGAGCCTGGATCACTTCACAGACTGCTACACCTGCATGTCCAGCTTATGGTGCGCATGGAGGATCGTCAGTAGCTGCTCCTGAACTTCTTAAGTGCCTTCTGCCTGCTGACCTGTATGTCCAGCTGCTATGTGCCCTGTGGAGAGCTTCGACTGCACTGCATGTCTGATCATCGACTCCTGCGTGTCAAGAGTGAATCATCCCTTCGAGTCAAGATCAGGGGCCTCTGCAGTTTTCATCCTGTGCTAACTTTCTCCTGGAGGTATTAAGATATTTAGACTAACTAAAGCCCCAGATGGACCTTTCATTTTGTTATACTGTGTATGATTTTGCCAAGTTAACCTTTACTACATAAAGTTCATAGTATTGTTATACTTGACTGTGTCAGTGAGTGACTTAGGTAAATGGTTGCTGGGAGCAGCAGTCCCTCTGCTCCAATTGTATTGCTTTGTTTAGACAACTTGATCTATTTCCCAGAAAGGTGTTCCCTGTCAGTTGCAAGGGTCCTATTCTGGGTGGAGGCACTGGCACAACACCCATTTAACCCACTCTTTCACTCAGCAAAGGCTCAGCTTCTCTGTATTATCTACAGGTTAGCGCCATAGAGTGTCTAGAGTCATGTGTTTACCATCACCCCCCCAAAACAGCCCCACCTCTGCCTACTTAGTCTCCATCTCAGCCCCACTATACTCACAAGCCAAGAGACTCCAGCTCCCAATGTTATAGCCTTGGCATCATGGTTAGAGGGGAGGGCCTCAGCAAGGATGTCTTGGGCCGGCCAGTGGCTGGTAAAATCCAGTCCGCCACTGCCTCCCAATTGTATCCAGTAGAAACTCCCTGGTAATGATCTGATCGGGAGACAGCCATCAATGATGAATTATGGATGCCTCTTCTAAAAGTGATATCTGTAAGGTTTCTTCTACCAGAAATGGTCAGTCTTTCGGTTCTTCATGTAGGAGCGCCATAAAACAAATGTCAGCTCCTGCAAAAGACATGAATGAAAGTGAATGAACTATTGGGGAACAATCATGAAACAGAGGAGAACGTGTTTCTCACTAAAGTCACTTCCGATCAGATTTTTTCATTGAGAAGACACATCTGCCAACAGGATTACGTCAAGCCGTGGTAATGACATAACGCACAGACAATGATATAACACATTTATTACATGTAGAGCCAAATGCTCTGAGCAAGTCTAGACACGTAGTACGAAGAACGGGTCACACGTGGAAAACACCAATCTCCATAGGCAAAGTAAACTTTACATTAAAAAGGAAGCACCTTCCAAAACGTAACCGTTTTTTTTTAAAGCTAATTTGGCTTCTGGAATAAAAACATTCATGCCGAGTTGGCCCAGAACTCCAACCCTTAAGTAAACCACCCTCTGGACCTTAACGGATTACTATGTGGCAGCCAGACAGCAGAGGGTAGAGTTTAACATTTTTTGACTTGTGTTTTAAACCACCAAGAAGCTGGAGCTGAAGTGAGGGAAAATCAACCAGTGGATTCTCTTTCCAGCATTTCCTGTGCCAACAGCAGCAACCACGCATTCCCTCTTCACAGGACGGGCATCAAAACCTTGACTATGTCCAAAGGCTTCGGAAAAAAAAAGTCTGTAGTGATTTACTAGGAGTGGTTATATATGCCAGCCTATGCTAACTCGGCCTTGCAATACCCCAAACATATTAAGGGAAGTTCGACAGGCTTTCTTTTTTAGAACTTGATGGGATTTTAGAAGAAAAAAAGGGGGGGGGAAGGTATATGTATATGTAGATATATAATGGTGAAAGGAAATGTACCGGTATAATTCTGATCGGGGGGTTGGGTATTTCTGTGTACACTTTGAAGAAGAAAGGGGTTTGTTCCACCTTCCCCGTCTCGAGCTAGTGTATTTACCCTGGCAGGATGGTGGTGCATGTACCCTATTCCCCTGATCAGTTCTGTATTAATGAATGATGATTATTAACATTATTCTACACATTTATTATCAATGTAATAAAAATACATATATAACATTTACATATTTACATATTTGTTTATATCATCTAGAAAAAAAAAGCCAGTTTGTAGCAAGTGTTGCTAGGGTTAAAACCCCTGTTTGTAGCAAGTTGTAGTGTCAGCTTGTAGTAAGTAACAAGTCTGTTTTTTACATGCGGTGGTCAGTAGAAATGCCAATCTGTAGCAAGCATTGATAGGGTTAGATCCCCGGTTGTAGCAAGTTATCATGTCAGCTTGTAGTAAGTAACCATATCTAAGTTCTGCATGCAAACGCGTTTCATCAGTCGGCTTCTTCAGTGCATGAACCTACTTAATTGATAGGGAAAGGTATATTGTCTACTTACTTCAAAATATATTTAAGTTTGTTGAGTGGTGTCTGTTTTGCGGGATGCCTCTCGCTATTTATTAGGTAGTGATACTTGATCGCCCAGTGCAAGTGGAGAAGTGCTGGCTTATTATGGTTGCTAACATAGTTGCTTTAGAGGCTAATTTAAGACTAGAGCCACATATTTCCATGTGAGCGTCGCTTAGAGTGTCTGCAATTGATCACTGCAAGCAGGTGTCTGGCTCTGTGATCTAGCTTAGCAGCCGGACAAGTGACGCTGTAGTATCCTGTCCACAATTGATAAATGTGATGTCTGCAGGGCGCTGTAGAAGCGCTCTCCCTGATTCACTGCAGAGCCAATGGAGAACGCTAGGTGGTGTCCCACCAAGACGACACTACACCTCACATCTGGTTTGCTGGATAGGAGAGGCCACACAATGATTTGAACCAAAAATGTAGAACATTACTTCAGGAACAACCAAATAAAACACATTGAAATGTATAGGAGAGCGCAACTGAGCAACAGAAACATAGAAACATAGAAGGTTGACGGCAGAAG
Source organism: Gastrophryne carolinensis (assembly GCA_027917425.1). Lineage (NCBI taxonomy): Eukaryota > Metazoa > Chordata > Amphibia > Anura > Microhylidae > Gastrophryne > Gastrophryne carolinensis. The sequence goes on along the minus strand of CM051244.1, from coordinate 47,727,104 downwards.
GAGACCATACGGTCCATCTAGTCTGCCCTTATGTGTATACTGTATGTACTCTTGGCGCTGAACACACAGCGCCGGCGCTTTACACTAAGCCACCGCTAGTGAAACATGTGACCCTACATGACTCTGTTAGAGGAGTGGAACTCGGATGGCCCTGGAAACTGTTAGATGCTAGGGCCTTCCTCTTTAAGTTTACTTATGCCAACCAGCTAGAAGCCAACTTTAAGCTAACTTATCTCAACCAACTAGAAGCCAACCTTAAGATTATTATTTATCTATAAAGCATCTTCTGTAGCACTGTACAAGGTAGTGATTATAGACAGGGATGAACATACAGTACATAGACTATTACAAATGTAGTGTTACAGAGTTCACAATGGATATTCTGAATACAAGATACTATAGGAGAGAGCCCTGTCCTTATTGGCTTACAGTCTAAAGCCCATGTGTCAAACCCAAGGCCCGGGGACCAGATGTGGCCCTCCAAGCCTGTGCAGCACCCCTTCGGGATGGTACTCCAAGGCTTCTAGCATTGGCAGCAATCTGTATCTGTTCTGTGCAAAATAATTTTGCTTCTGTCCTGGGCAAAATAGCTCAGCGTCTGCCTCTGTCCTGGGCAGAATAATTCTACATCTCCATCTGTCCTGGGCAGAATAATTCTACATCTGCATCTGTCCTGGGCAAAATAATTCTGCATCTGTCCTGAGCAATTATTCTGCGGCTGCATTTTTCCCAGCCAAAATTATTCTGCTTCTGAACTAGGCAAAATAATTCCGCGTTTGTCCTGGGCAAAATCATTCTGTGTCTGTAATCATATATTTGAATGAAAGTATTCAGATTGTCTATCTTCTCCTGGCGGCTAAACAGGCCATAGCCAGAGCCTGGAAAAAACAATTTACCCCAATCTCTGAGGTGTCGGCCCGAATGAACGGGTTCCTCATCAACGAAAGGCTATCTAGCATTCTGACCGACACCCATGACAAATTCCTTTCGATATGGGAGCCCTGGATGAGATCTGCTTGGCCTGGCGAACCCCCATGGAGGCTGTAGCAACCATGCATGTTGGGTGGTGGAGTGCGGGAGCCCCTTGACCTTCTCCCCCCCTGACCTCCCCTCCGCCCTCCAACCTTTCCCCTCCCCCCCAGTTCTTTGTTTCTCCTCTCTTTAGACTACGATCCCAAAAGGCTTTCATTAACCCTTTCCCGTCAACGTGCTTGACCAAGTCTGCAAATCCTGTGGGCTCACCTGAGGCGGTGCGGATCGTGGGGGCCGGGACCCCCTCGACCTGCATGGCCCTAGGACGGATATAAACATGTCCCAGGTCAAGTGGGTCGTGCGAAGACGTTGAATGTTCTTTACGTTGTCATTTGCCTCCTCGCTTTGTATGCATTGTAAATTATTAAAACATCAACATGATCTATGTATAATCTTATGCAATTTAGAATGTTGGCTTCTTCTTTCACCTCCCCTGCGCGGGATGGCAATATAATGCATAAGCTCCAAATATCTGTAATGTTGAAAACCCAAAGCTTTAATAAAAATATTGAAACAAAAAAAGAAAGTATTCAGATTTAGTTTTTTGTCTGTTATTAACCAGCCCTTCAAAGTCGACCCGAATTCTGGTGCCCTGGGTTCCAAGCTCTTATACCTGGGGCACAGGCTGCTTGCCTTTTGGGGGGCCACCTTTTTTTCATATAAAAATAATTGTATCAAACGATAAATAACAAAAAAATGTCTGCGGTAATTTTCATTGATAAAAATCAATGAAAACATATACAAATCGCTAACAGTGATTGATTCAATTGTCATGCGAGTTGTAAAATCCCGGATGGAAGTGAGAATCCTTTCCAATGAATTCTCACTTTCTTCCACTGGAACAAAATCATTTCAGAAGGAGCTTTAAATCAGGCGAGTTGCCAAGAAATCATGCTGGCGAGTTGTATCGAGAACCCAGGTGAGTTTTCAGCAATGGCTCTGAATCAAGCTAAGAGGCTGATTCACTACTAATGCCAGGCTTTGCCAGATGAGCGTCTGTATAGTGGCGCTTAGAGCGACCACTAGTAGACGCTGTAAGCGAGTATCGGGCGCTAGTAACCTAGCGCCTCGATTGCTGTATCAACATGGCCGGCATTGATGAATATGATGTGTGTTGGGCTCTCTAACAAAAGTACAGCGCTGCAGCGAGCGACAGGTAGCGTCAGCTCAGTGCGTCCGGCACTCGGTGCTCCACACCATACTTAACAAAAAGCTACACACACACAGCGTCCGCGCTCTAAAGCTGGGTGCTGTAGAATAGAGCGCCAGACGCTGTGTGATTAAAGTGTGTTTTTGAACACATATCCACCAGTAACAAAGCGAAAACACATGGAATAGCATTGTTATAACACTGTGACATTAACACTTTAGTACCAGACCTGTACATATAACTCTGCTTAAAAATATTAAAAAAAAAGTGTTTGCAGCCAGGAGAGGTCACATCATTGTGTGACCTCTCCTGGCTGCAAACACTTTTTTTTAAATATTTTTAAGCAGAGTTATATGTACAGGTTGAAATGTATGGGAGAGCGCTACAGAGCGACAGGTACTACATGGCGCTCCTGAGTGTAGAGCGCCGGCGCTATACGCTGAGCAGCCTGGATTAATACATGTGACGCTAAATGGAGCTGTTAGAGGCTCTCCCCAGATTCGCTTTCTTAAATGTGGTTTTGCGTACAGCACCCGGCGTTCACCAGACGCTACCTGCCGCTACGAGGCGCTACCTGGCGCTATCCCGTCTTAAAGTGGACCATCACCCTCGGGTGATCGGCCCGGGAATCTATTAGATTCCCGGCCCGATCACCTCCCTCCCCGCGGGACATCCGAGATCGGGTCAAAAGGGACGCGCGGGAGGCGGCGGCGGAGGAGCTGCTTGTCCGCGGCTGTCAAATCCCTTGTCCATCGTCGCTGGGAGCGGGGAGAGGTGAGTTTTTAGGGTGATCGGGGGGGGTTTCACACAGTGGGGCACCCCGATCGGGGGTGCCCCACCGAAGTGGACCAAGACCCGGGATAGTCAAAATCCTGGGTGTTGGTCCACTTTAAATAACCCTCTAAATGTAATATGTCAAACGGCTCTTATTGTTTTCAATGGGGAGCGCAAGCTGCCGCATTCTTTGTATCCAGGCTGTGCACGCAACATTCAGAAAGGCTGGGACAGGAGCAGGAGCGCAACTGGGGTTGGTGCCGCTTGCACTTCTTATTGAAGCAAATCAAAGCAGCATTACATAGTACGGACGAGCAGCTCTCATTGGATAAGAGCCTGCACATGTGCTGTTGGACTGAGGAGAGGTTAGTGAATATCGGCTTTCTGTGGGATTTCACACAATGGGGAATCTCAATTTGAGATGCCTCTGAGGCATGGAACAAAAACCATTGAATTCCCGGGTTTTGTTCAGCTTTCAGCTAACTTATACCAACCAAATAAAAGCCAACCTTAGGAAGCTAAATTATATTAACCAACTACAAGCCAACTTTTAAAAGCAACCAACTAACTTTAAGCAGCTAATTTATAATAACAATTTCAACCAACTACAAAACAGTTGTTAGCTATAGTTCCATTTCTGTCCTGCTGATGGCACTGTGCTGCTATTCAGCCCACCTGCAGTTCCAGTGGCCACCAGTGAATGTCCTGCAGAGCTGCTACACCCATGAAGAGGCCCGCAATTCAGGGATACTACCGGATCACCAAACTACTTTCTACTTCCCCTAAATAAGTGGACCTGTATGGGACTATCCAGCTTTTAAGCATCAACTTTGATGTGAGTGTCTAACTTTTCGTTATTACTACCCAGCTCCCAGCATAGCTGAAGGGAACCTAACTCTACACCTTCATGATAACCAAGCAGATGTCTAATCCCAACATCAGGATTAGCACACAACACAGGCGCTTTCTAACCTGTGAACAGCACTTAAAGAGGACCCACATAGGCCTACCCTTGCTAAAATCCACAAGATCGTACCCATCATTACACACTACAACCCTTATGCATTTCAACCCCTAAGGAAGCCCAAAACCTCTAGGACAAAACACGTCAAGTCTAATTAACCAACAGCAATTCAACATGCTGACATAACGGTTCCATTAACGGTTCGCTTGTTTAAGTCAACCTATTAACTTGAAATAACAGTTGAACTAACAGTTTGTTTAGGTCACCTTTTTAGCAACATACTTCCTCACCAACAAACTAAAAACTTCTCCTCAAAGCCCAATGAGGTGGCGGGAATATACGGTGTCGGGTGAATCATCTGCACAGGTGAGTTGTTGTTTATGATTTTTGCCTGGACAGGGACTTTCTTCCTTCTTCCTTTTCTTCCTGTCTGTCCTTCTTTCCTTTCGTTCAAAAAAAGTCTTTCTTGCTTTCCTTCCTTTTTTTGTTCTTTCTTCCTCTCCTCTTTCTTTCTTTATTCCTTGCTTTGTCGCCTTCCTTCTCTTGCTTTCCTTCCTTCCTGTCTTCCTTACCTCCCACATTTTCCTTTCTTCACTATTATTCTTTCTTTTCTTGGCTCTTATTTCACTCCTTTCTTTCATTCATTCATTCTTTCTTTTTTTCTTTCTTTCTTTCTTCCCCTTTTGCTTCTTTTTCATACCTTCCTTTTTTGCCTTTTTTCTTTCTTTCCTTCCTTTTTTTATTCTTTCTTCCTCTCCTCCGTCATCTTTTATTCCTTTCTTTGTTGCTTTCCTTCTCTTGCTTTCCTTACCTCCCACATTTTCCTTTCTTCACTCTTTAATTTTTCAGAATTTTTGATCCCTCCTTCCTTTCTACGTACCTTTTTCTTTCTTTTCTTCCCTTCATTTTTCATTTCTTTATTTCCATTGTTCCTTTTTACTTTTTTTTACTTTTTCCCCTTTCTTTCCATCCTTCGTCCTTTCCCCCTCTAGGCTTCAAAAATTGTATTGAACACTGCTGATCTATGGCAAGGGAGGCTCTACAAAAAAAAAATGTAAAAAATAAATGTGATATAAAACATTAATATTAATATATATATATATATATATATATATATATATATATATATATATATTTTTTTTTTTTTTTGATATTTATATTAAATCCCATATATTTAAATGTAATTAATTTTAATTAATTTACAAAGAAAGCAAGGAGTAAAGAAAAAAGTTTTTGAAAAAAACAGCTTAGTCGCGTAAACCATCGAAACGGTTAATAGCAAAATCCAAACCATGGAAAAAGCTGAGCTTACCGGGGAGATGTGGGAATTCTGACGGCGTCACGTGGAAAAAGGGTGGAAAGGTAGTCGAGGGTCCAGCGCAGATGTTTGCCTTTGGGACAAAAGTGAGAGCAGAAACGCGAGGAAGGACATAAATGAAATACAGAAAAGCAGCAGGACCTTACCAATGAGGTGAAGTAATCGGGGTGTGAAGCTCCATTAGGATCCTTCATCTTTTTGGTGGTGAACGTATGAACGGGACAGACAGTCCCCCCTGTATATGGAGCATGGGGAACTAATATTTTGGCACGCACTTCTGTCAGTAGGGTGCTCAGACTCAACCAACCAGTAATTGTTTAAGACAGGATGTTAACTGAGGAATTAGAAGGTCCGGAACGCTTTGACGAAAGAAAATATGTTCACTTCCCTTGCCAAGGTCTCCAATTTTTTTGGGAAAGTCTAAGATACTTCTATTTCTGCTTCGACTTCTACTGCTATGTCTTTTCACCTTATTAGATCATCGTATACCATTAAAGTTCATCGGACAAATGTGCGCTAGTTAGTTTGTGAAGTATTCATACAAGGAGGTATACACTGTACAAAAGTTATCTGCCGTGTACAAAAAGTTTAACATCAATTTAAAAAGAATTTTCCAGTTATTTTCCACAGTTTCGGAAAAAAAGGCAGGAGATAGAAAGCCCTTATTCCATAATGTTCTTCGTTGCGCATAAGTAGTTTTGACATGTTTCGTCATTGTCTGGTTACTTGCTAAATAACAATTACATTATTATTATAATTATTATTATATATAATAATATTTATATAATAATCAGGGCCGGATTAAATGTGGTGGAAGCCCCTGGGCACAAAATCTGGTGGAGGCCCCAGATACATTATTTTTTAGCTTTAAAATAATGGTCCTGCCATGTAACTCATAGGTGGTTGTCCCTTGTGCCACCCTTGTGCAGGTGTGTGCTGCTTTGCCATTCTGGATGTGGGGTAGTGTAGTAGCCCAGCTGGTCAAGCAGAAAACAGTTTCCTGCACTGAGCTGCCAGCGGCTGTGCTTAGTGGCTTATGTGCAGTGAGTGGCCGCCAATTGACAGCTCTGCACCCACCCATCACTGTAGCTTTTCTGCTCTAGACTTTCCATCCTGCCCTGTTCTGCTTCGTTGACCAGACCAAAGACTGAAAAACCTCCTGGACCAGACTATAACCCAAGGGTTAGTGGAGGCCCCCTTTACAGGGCAAGTGGTGGAGGCCCCGGGGCTTGCTCCCCTTGCATCCTCCTCATAATCCGGCCCTGATAATAATATAATATAATAAAATAATGAGCAAAGGGGGTGGGAGTAGCTCCATCACTATTATTTATACAAAATCATCATCATTATTATTCAGGGCCTGGGAACCAATTTACCGCCCAGTTTAACCCTCTCATCATCCAAGTATTAAGCACCAAACATGTCTAGCTATGTGGAAAGACAGAGATTTGGTTGCACATATCTGCAGATACATGTGGAAGCCACACTGCCCCGGCAAGGCACTCTGTGTTTAGTGTGGTCCCTACTCTTAATTTTGAGTCCCCAAAGTTGGGACATGCAATGCAGTCAGAGCTACTGGCTGCATTGCATACGGGCGGTAAATTGGTTCCCAGGCCCTGAATAATAATGATGATGATTTTGTATAAATAATAGTGATGGAGCTACTCCCACCCCCTTTGCTAATAACATAATATTCGATATATTAAATAATATTATATAATTATTATATAAGCATATATCCTGGCTTAAGCAGCTCCTATAACTTTCAAATGGCACATGCAGCCCAACTCAAGCTCTACCACTTGTGATCCCGCCCCTGATGGCACTATATAAATAAAAAATAATAATATTTATGTTTAACCCTTTAAGTGCGCTGGAAACTGGGTGCATTTTTTTTAGCTCTCCAACTGGTAGGTGCCAGCCCCATACATTTTTAAGTGGCTGTCATTTTCCCCTCTTTTTTGAGCAAAAAGAAAGCTCACCTCCATCCATGTTCCAGTTCGGGGGTCTGCTCAGCCTTCAGGGGGCCTCCAATCACTGAGCCAGGGAATTCACGGGTGCAAAGAACATTGATTCTCTGCCCCACACTTGGCTTCTGACTGCTCTGAGAAAACATCAGTATAAAAGGCCCATTCCTGCAGTGGGATTGAATGGTCCTTTATAGTTATTGCAAGGTACAGTTAGTTGTATTTTATTTGAAAACAAATAAAGCACACTTTATTTTAAAAAAAGCTACATCATAATATATATATATATATATATATATATATATATTATATAAAATGTATATATTTTCCACATATTTTACCCAGAAAGCACTGAAAGAATTACAGACATTCATGTTAAAACCCAAACTGCTGAAAAAAAAACAATATATAATTTTCCTGGACATCCCTAGCAGGAAATCCAAGGTGAAGGTAATACCATTTATTGGCTAACTCAATAGATTGAAAATGCAAGCTTTCCAAGCAATTAAAACTACTTCTTCAGTTCTGGCTATATCATAGTACAAGGTACTAACCCTGGAAATCCCTGAAAATTCAAGCAAAAATCACAAACATACCGTATATTGTACAAAAAGCTTAAAAAGTTGATTGGCAAGAAGTGGTGACAAAACCTCTAGGTAGGCTGGCACTTAAAGTTAATAAGGCAGCAAGGAGCTCGCCTGAAGCCTACTGGGGAAAGGAGTCTCAGGGACAGCCTGGCCCTCCGTAGTAAGGATCTTGATTGGGGAGATAGGCTATCCCCAGATTGCACCCCCTAGGATTTCTAGGACAGAGGCGTGCTGATGGCACACAGGATGTCCCCTGCTGCTAATACCAAGAACATCTGTAGCATTCCTGGGGGCACTATTTTGTCTTAGCACATAGACCATTGTGCACTCAAATGGAGTCTCTGCTTACACTTCACTTAAACTAGCACTTTCTTTTTCATTACTGCTGATGTCTTGTTCTAAAACCAGCAGTCTTGCCATAGCTGTGGTGTGCTCACATTGTTTCTCCAGAGCCTCTATTTCTGATCTTTTCTGTGTCGCCTCTGCTTTCTTATGGGCCGCCTCTGCCTTCATCTCTGCCCGCTGTCGGGCTACCTCTGAATCCATCTCTGCCCACTGTCGAGCTACCTTTGATGGCCGCCTCTGCTGCCATCTCTGCCCGCTGTTGAGCTGCCTCTGACTCAATCTCTGCCCGCTGTTGAGCTACCTCTGATTCCTTGATGGCCGCCTGTGCCTCCATATCAGCTTTTCTTTCGGCAAACATTGCTTGGATTTTAGTAGCTGCCACATCTTAGCATTGGCTGATCGTTGAATATTTAGACGATCATGATTTGATCATTTTCAACTTTTAGAATGACTACTTGCCTTAGAAATGTGAGAAGCAGTTCCCTGGAGTTGGCAATTTTTGCTTGAGCATTGGCTTTAATTCCACTTATTAAACAGTCTATTTCATATTTAAGTTGCAGGAAGCGTTCCAAATCTTTTAATGAATGGTCTGAATTAATTCTCTCTAAGGTGGCAATATACTTCTGACTTGACTGCATATAATACTCAAGTGTGGAAAGTTGTCTTAAAGCAGCCTCTAGTAATAACAGATCATAAGCAGTCTGTGTAAGAGTAACTCAATGGGTTAATATAGTCTCCCATTGCTGGATGATTTTGGAATACAGTTCTTGACTAATGTTCTCAAGATTATCCTTCACTTTTAAAGAGGAACATTGTTGGAGGTTAAAACCTGTTTTACATCTGGGTTGACCTCCCAACGGGCAGCGCTATCTTGCATCCCATCAGGCACTGTGCACCCCCCCCCCCCAATCTCGTACTAGGCATGCAAGGGGAGGCGCTGAAAAGCCATGAGACTTCACTGAGCGGCGCTGGACTTTGAAGCCATGCTGTAATTTAGAGATGGCTAAGCCAGCAGCAGAGAGGGAATCGGGCACTGAGGCAGCCAGATGTTGTTGCATCAGGTGGCAACATCCAAAAGGTAAGCAGGGCCTGATGGGGGGATTGGCCACACTTGTGTTTTACCCTGCTGTTCCTCTCTAAAGTAGGTTTCACGCTGCGTTTTATTCTATAACTGGGCTGTAGGTCTGTATTCTGTGCTGACAGCAGTCGCTAGGCTGCAGAGATGTTTGCAGAAAAGTAACAACTTGTGAGTTGGCAGGATGCCCAGAAAGCACCTGTGAATGTACCAACTTTAGTAGAGCTAGAGACATTCAGTATGACTTGCTGATTCTGGCTGGTAGTTCATAAGCAAAGGGAGAGAGCTAATACTAAGACAGATATGATTCAGCTTCACTTGCTTATAAAAAAATTGCTGATAATCTAAGCAAAGTCTAAATCACTTTTCCACAAATGTACTTCAATAATCTCACACACAGACTGGATGTAGAGGAAGAACTAGGCTTGCTTCTATAATGACTGCAGAAATACACACACTGATGCTCTGTAAAGCTCTATAGGCAAGCTGTGCAAGAGGGCTGCTGGACAATCATAGTCGTCAGTCTTTTTAATATTCTCACTGTGGATGCGGCATACAGAAGATGGCAATGCTGAGCAGCATTATGTTGGAGAAACTGTGCAACTGCTTACAGCTTGTCTGCATTTATGACAGTAGATGGCACTGTTGCCAATGCTTATCTGAAGTCTCCATTATACATTCTCTTCTGTGTTGTATTTCCTGTACATTGAGCTGTGATCTCTATGACCGATATCTTCTTTTTCCTGTCTGTGTTATGCACCATGTAAGGTGACATTTTCTTACTGCAGTCATGTTCCAGTAAAGCCAGTTCCTGTTACACAACTAATGTCAATTTGGATTACGACTCCGCTTCACCAAGCACTCATACACTGCAGCACGTCATCCCTGCACTCTCCGCTCTGCACGCTCTCTCTGCGTCATGTGCATAGAGCGGTATAATTTGCTTTATGCCACATGGAAACTTTGCAGGAAAACACAAGATGGATATCGCCAGATCTCAGGCTTAGTGGCATACTGCTTGGAACCATAGACAGGAGACCAAAAGCTCCAAAAGAAATTCAGGTTCGGACAAAACAAATCCCAGATGGTTCTCCCATCTCTACCAATAACCATTTGCATTGATCATGTATGGCTTCTGCCAATAGCATTCCCATATATATTCTTATCTCTGGACACTTTGGTGCTGTTCTCTACATCTGGATATTAACCATTTCCCCTAATCACCAAGTATTCATTTCTTCTGTAATTTTTTTGTTAAAGCAAAATAAAACCCAGGAATTTGACTTTCCTGGCTTTTGTTCCATGTCCCAGGTGCAACCCATTTTGGGATGAGTGCAGGAAAACGGCAAGTCAAAGTGGCACTCACAGGAGCTAACATAGTCCGGCCAATACATAAGTGCAACAATCAATGCTAATTAGTAGCATTCTGCGCAGCTACTGCTAGTGCCAATGTAGTACACAGCACAGCACCAGATAAAACAAAAATGCTGGCACTCTGGAGGAGCAAAACCGATGCTAAATGGCACCCATCATAAATAGGGCCCTTAAGCTCTGCAGTTTAAATCTGGATGTCACCTTTTTACCCGCTCTTTAGCTAAAGTGGGGAGAAACTTTCTGCACTAACCTGCAGAGCTTTCCTCCTCAGTTATGGCACTTCACCACCTTGAAAATTCTGTTTCTGTTCTGCTTGCATTGCCATGTGCTCAAGCGTTTCGCTTGTAGCTTCATCAGTGCTGATGCCTTCTAGAATACTGCTGGGGACATGTAGCTTTTTCTTAAAGTCTTTTCCATAAAAACTTTTCTTAAAGTTCTTGTATTTTCCCAACTGAATTAATTCTTCCTTTTCTCGGCATGGGGGATAAAAAAGATCTTTACTAACTACTTCCCGGCCAGTGTTCTTCAATACTTTGGAAAATGTGAATTTTCGCCAGCAATGTTTATCGTATTGAAGAAATATAGAACGTAGTTTGGGTTTCCATGGAGCCTGGTGAAAAAAGACTTGATAGACACTCTTCCCTTGTGTATGGAACCTGCTGCTACACTGAATGATCAATAAAACACAACATTATTAGCATAGTATACAATTTCTATTTATATCTACAATTTATAACTTGTGCTGGAATGGGCAAAGTTTTGATTGTATTTTTCTCGGTCCGATGTTTACCAGTTACATGTTAGTGTGTATGTGTCTGGTCTTTTTGGTTTCTCCTATATTCTGTTGTGTGTGGTTTTCCAACTCATTCCTTCCCCTGTATTTCATAAATATGTTGATGAGTAACCCTGCCTCCTTGCTTGTGCATTTATTTAAGTATGTAGGTTGTTAATTTGCAAACACCTTGCACAACAGTGCTATTGCACCACCCAAAATGATAATAAAGCAGACCTGATGTGCCACAAAAATACCCCTAATATATAGTAAAAAACAAGAAAAATCAGTGGTACCAGCAAAACCACCCAAGGGGAATGTATACTTAAGGGCACCACCTATCTGCTAATCATAAATGACACTAATAATTCATCAAAAATAGATTTATTAATCCATAGCTATATACAACATAAAAATACAATACAATCACCTATATTTAAAATACACAACCTATACACATACAACCAGCAGGAGTGACCCTATAAAAGACTACCTACCTAACAATTTTATGTGCAAAATATGCAAAATCTCCCTCATATCCTAAATCAAACTGATACTGTGCAATAGAAATATAAAGTGCTAAGTGCTGAGTAAATTTGTGCACAATAGTGCAATATAATGCCAGGCCAACGAAGCCGACCTGCACCTCAGTGTGACAAGTTCTCACCCCTGCTGGAAGGATCCTCATTCTTGCTGCGCAAATTTACGCATAAAGAAATGCGATCGTAAAATGGTGCCTGCTGAATCGCGCAAGGCACAAAAGTGAGATTCTCGCAATGGAAAGCATGCAAGAAAGCTTACATGCACAGCACTGAATTGAGCCGCTTGTCTTTACCCGACACAGACCCTAGAACAGGAGATTCCAGTCCTGCCGGCCTGATATTAAATTGATAAAATGCTAGAAAAATATCAGGCTATTAAAGTGCTCAGAGATCAACTACGTAGGTCATGAGGCCAAAGCATTAATGCTGTACAAGTCTTGGGACCACCTCATGGTATTCAAGGTCCCAAAATACCTTGCATATTGGTAATTTGCTTTGATATTTTTGTACTTTTCATATTAGTTAATGTTTTGTTTTTTAGATTGTTTTAGTCTTTTAGGGTGTTATTCTTTTAAAAGAGCTGTGGAATCTAAAAGATTACAGGGCCAGCTGCTGGCTTTCCCCCAGGTGCTGGCCTCTTGGTGGGTTGGGCTAAAGTTGGGTTGTGAACACTGTTATACAGTAATGCAGTGTAAGGAAGGTAGTAGTAGTTTTAGTAGTAGGCTGTAGTAGCTGTTTGAATCCATATTGTGGTAGAAGGGTTTGTGGCATGGCAGTTATGTAGGGTATGTTTGGATATAAGCAGTGCATGGTTGGACCGTCTCTATATATTTACGGTCAGTTCAAATCAGGGGTTGGCTAGAGGTTGGTGAGCAATGTTATATTGTGTCCAGGAAGATAGGTGGTCTTTATGGACTTCATGGAGTTATAGTAGTAAGTATGCTCCCATGCCGGATATATGCCTGGGAGGTGATCTCTTAGCGTTGCAGTGGATTCAGTGCGGCTACTTCTTTAAGCACGAAGAACTTATTTGCCCCACTGGCAGATCTCACCACCTCACAAAGAATTTGTCCATATTTTATATTTTTTATTACACATTCATGATGAAAAAACAAGAACATACTTCCAGCCTTAATTGTATCCATAACAAAACCAGCCTATAATATATAACATATTATTAACAAAAGAGAAATATATAATGGAATTCTTTACAAGATATTATATCTGTCCAGCGCAATATTAATCCTTAATAGGTCTGCCAACACTCCGTTCAATATGCTTAAATTTCACCATTATTAAAAGTCCAACATTGAGGAGAGAAAAAAAGGGGGGTCCTGGTTCCCCCCAGATCCAGCCTTTATCTTTGGTGTAATGTATCTAACATTCCAGATCCATTCAAATTTTTGTTGTCTATTGGTCATGATTCTACCTATTTTTTCTTTCACCCATCAACCAGTTTACTTTTTATTTTAGAGCACCAACATGGATATCTGGCTCTTTCCAGGACCCTGTTAATACCATTCTTGCAGCTGCAGTGTTCAGACCAATCCATTTACTCTGCATTGCCCCTAGGCTCGATATCTCCATACCCAATAAAGCTACTTTCGGATCGCATTTCACTGTTACTTGCATAACTTTTCTCATTAACTGAAATATTCTGTTCCAATAAGTCCTAGCTTTCGGGCAAATCCACAATTTATGTCATAGATCCCCCTTTATATCATAAACACTAAAACACTTTAATCTGGTATCTAGTGGGTCTCTGTACAATCTGCCTGGGACCAAGTACCCTCTTGTTAAAAGTTTCATGCCTGATTCCACAACTGTACTATTCGTAGAAGCTCTATTAGCTTGTTTAACTCTTTCACCCCACCATTCTATTGGCAGGTCATCCTCCAGGTCTTTATCCAACAGATTTTTCCAACTTTTAGTTAACCCAGTTCCATCCAGTTGGTAAAGTTCTGCACTTCACCTAAAGAATATTGCTTCTTCAAAAAGTTTTCTTGGACTGTAGCGTGTTGAAGTGATGTAGTCCTGCAAACCTCTGGTTTGGCCAACATGGTTGCCAAAGTAAAGACATCGAAGAGTCTGATTGATCACCTTAATATAGTCATGATACAAAGGGGAGGCAGCCGCTCAGACCAATTTATAGCTGAGAGGTGCATGTGAGCTGGGCAATAGGAATACAAAAATCATGAAGGGGTCACAGCACCTAACCCTGTTAGCTCACTACCAGTCCCATAATCTGTCTCTAAAATCTGATTACAAGGTCTTGGTTGGCATACATGTGCAGACATATGCTAAAGCTGCTCCACCAAATTCCATGGTGCCTCTGTGTTGGTGCAATCCTAACTCTAATCTATGAGAGCCCATTAGGACATACATAAATTGGGAGCAGCGTACCTGAGGTTGCTCTATAGCATGGGAAGGAAGGGTCGAAAGCCTCCCCCACACAGCTCAAGACCCACCACCCAATGTGCTTGTGAGCTAACATGGTTGAGTGCAGTGGCCCCTTTCTTTAAGATTTTAGTATACTCAAGGTCTCATAACTCTTGACAGGATGTAACATTTCCTCATGTGTCTTGTTCTCTTAAAGAGGAACATCAGATCTTTTCTGATATTCCTCTCTAAACATCCCTCACTGCTTTTTGGATGTCAGTGTTATCTAAAACGCCGACATCCGGCAGTATTCCTGGACGATATCCACCCCCCACCCTCCCTTAGCCGTCCCAGAGTGAAGGCTGCAGGCTTAGCCGTCCTTACCTCTAGCCGTCCTCTCTTCAAATTTCCTGAGCCGCTGTTCTACGCCGAGTGTCGCTGCGGCCTATGGAGTGACAATGTGCATGCACGAGATCTGAGGGGCGGTACAGTGCATGCTGGGATGGCAAGATGGCCCTGCCTGACAGAGACGGTGCAGGACCGAGGGATGCCGGAGCAAGATGCGACCAGACAGGTAAGTCGAAACTGTAGAGGGGCAGGGGGGCAAGTTTTATAAACTCCCTAATACCTGAAATGTTCCTCTTTAAAGTTGACCAAATCCCAGGGTTTCGATTATCCTGGGTTTTGGTCCTTGCCCCCTGTGTGGGGGGCCCCCCGGCTCCTCAGCTCTACCTGATCCTATGGCGCATGCGCAGCCGCTCGACCAATCAGCGCTCTCCGATCCGCTGATTTCATGTCATCTAAGCCTTCATCTAAGGCGAGTGGCTCCGAGCGCATTGAAGGCCGCATCCCCCACTTTCCTCTAACAGGGAGCATGCCCCTGCCGGCCATTCACAAATGCCTGGCGCAGACTCTCGTCCTGCTCAAGGGATAGTGGGGATGTGACTGCGGCTCACACATGCACTGTTGGACTGGGAGAGAAGGTAAGTGGATGGGCAACCTGAGGAGTTTCACACCCTGCTTTTGGATGCCCCGAGGGGAGGGAATCGATCGGCCCAGGTATGTTTTAGATTTCCAGGCCGTTGTGGGTTTTGGTCCACTTTAAACAGATATCAAAGATAATAAAAAAACACCCATATAATTGTTTTTTTTTCATTAAAATGCCCTTAACCAGAAATGTTTGTAGTGTCCTTCAAAATGCTTAATTGGCATAAAATTTTTCACCAAAACCTATTTTTTTCCCCCAAACCATAAGCAGCTCAGCAACCTGCGATATGTCAATTGCTGTCAGAGAACAAACCCCCTGTTTTTTTTCTGTAAGTGTTTGACACATACGTATAATTCTCCATGCATGAAAAATGGCAGTTCTGAGCAATCGGTGGCCCTATGTCTCCACAGATCAGCGAGTCAGCCTGGGATTCCCAAGCTTGGCCAAGATATACAGATTACATTAAAGGCACTCCTCGGGATGTGGGCTTGTCGTGTACAACTTTTACAAATAATATTAGATGGGTTTTTCAAAATCTTCGAACTTACCTTCCAAAATGAGGGTTTCTTGAGAATATAAACACGCTGAAACATTGACGGAGCCAAAATGACACACAAAGAGGCATATGTTCAGCGTCAGGCTTGGCGTAACGCAACGACGCCATGTTTACCAAAACAAACACCCCTCCAGGAGCTGTCACTTTGATGGATTTGGTGCTGTTTGTTTGTACTCTCCATCAAAGTCGCCAAACTAGATACATATAACTCATAGCGCTAATACATTCGGCTTTTTAGACTAATCCAAATCATACTTAGAACATTTTCTCATCTACTATGTGTCCCAGCGAGTTCTCAGATTTATATTTCACATCAAATTCTCTTGCCAAAGGTACAAACTTAGATGAACTCAGTGGTTAAAGAAAAAAAAAGGTGTGTCTGGTATGCGATTATTTTTAAAGAGTTTTATGAAACTTTTCTAAATTATTGATGCCGACCTCCGAGCAGAAACAACTAGAGTTTTAGGTTCAGGTACTTATTTTGACCTAAACTTTTCAGGGTGGGAAAGTGGGACAATTGTTAAATTAAGCCACATCCCCTCATTGAGGCATAGATAGGGGATAGGGTTGTCAGGTCTGGAGTTCCTCTGCAATATAGGAGCGTGCATTTGCTCTGTATTGACTTTGGTTGGCTCCCTGCAGGTGGCCTTCTCCTGCAGAGGTGCTGGTAGTTAACCAGCACCTGTGTCATTTCCTTTCCTTTATAAGCTGATCCACCCCTGAACCTGGTGGATCAACATTGCATTGTCTTCCTGTGCCCAGAACCCCTGTCACAGCCTTGTGATCTGCTTTCCCTGCCACAGCCTTGTTATCCCCTTTTGGACTTGAACTGGATCCCTGTGAATGTATGTTTGCAGAGTCCACATGTGTATATGTACAGAAGCCTAAGTGTGTGTATGTTTTCTGGGTTCACCTGTATTTCTGTACAGAAGCCGTAGCACGCAGTGTTCACCTGTATTTCTGTACAGCTATTTCAGCAGGTGTATGTTACTATGTTTACATGTATATCTGTACAGTAGCCTGGTTGTTGTGTGCTATGTATACTTGTTACTGTTTATCACCATTAAACACGGTTTGCCGCATATCCGCCTCTGTCTCGCAGCTCTCAATTACTGGTCATTCTATAAAAGGGGCTTTCTCTGCTGAGAAATCAATGACAAGTGTGTAACAGTTATAACAATATAAACACTTTGAATAGGGGAATTAATCATTTATTAATGCAGATCTGCATGGTACACCTTAAGGAAGGACAGAGAAGAACAACGAGGGACAATATGTAAATTAAGCCACACACCCTCATTGAGGGATGGATAGGAGATAGCTTGTAACAGTTACAACAATATAAACACTTTGAATAGGCAAATTAATCATTTATTGGTGCAGATCTGCATGTTACACCTCAAAGAAGGACAAATGAGAACACTGAGGAACATGGAGACATGGACTCAAAAGAAGGACAGTCCCTCCAAATGAAGGATAGTTTGGAGATTTTAAAATATGTCACATACTTGCCTTGACCTCACTATTACCCACATATTGGTTGGGCTATTAACATAGTCAAACTGCAGTTTCTTGGACCCAATAGAGGGAATTTTTTTGGGGGACCCCCAAAGAAGAGCATTTCTGGCAGCCACCATAGGAAATCATTAATAGGGTCTATCCTTCAGCTACATAGAAATATGTCAATGCCACTCTTAAAGGAACTTTCAAGAAAAAATAGGTAGCATCATGACCAATAGACCACAACATTTGAAAGGATCTAGAATGTTGGATACATTACACCAGAGGTAAAGGTTGGATCTAGGGGGAACCAGGACCCCCCTTTTTCTGCCTGTCCCACGTGGCCCTTCTATTTTCCTTTTTCCTTTTCCTGCAGTGCAGGGTAGAAGCTGCAGCAGGACTGCAAAGTTTGCCCTCCTTTCAATTTCATTCCCCCAGGGCCACTCAAAAAATTAGTCTAACAGCCACTCTGTCCCTCGGTGCGCTCAATGTTAGCAAGCATGGCAAGTAATAGTGGCCCACAGCTATTTCTGGCCACAGCAGAGCATGCTCATAACCCATTAAGCTGCACCATGACATGTTTACCCAGCTCAGCTATAATCCAAAAATGGACGCGAGAAAATTGGCTCTATTTATAATAAATGGGGTATTTACATATTATCTGAGATTTTTAGATGGTTTATTTTACACTGTTCCCAAAGAGGGATGAGATGAATGTTGGAGAAACTGTGCAACAGCTTACAGCTTGTCTCTGTATGTGACCCACCTACATATTGCTAGGTTAATGCAATTTACATGTATGACAGTAGATGCACTGTTACATATATCTGAGTGTAGTCTCTATTGTACATTCTCTGCTGCATGCTGTGTTTCCTGTACACTGAGATGATCCCTATGACCGGGAAGAGGTGAGTTATTTGTTTGAGTGAACAATAACAGTGGGGCACCCCCCAATCAGGGTGCCCCAGAGGCAAGAGCCAAAACCCAGGATAGACAAAATCCTGGGTTTTGGTCTAATTTAAGGTTTGACATGCAAAAAACCATATGGATAACTGTCATGTAAAGTCAATTGAAAATGGCAGCTGTTTCCCTTAACTACTAATCTGTCAGACCGAGGTGGTGTTACAGATACCAGTGTAGTAATGGGTTTGCTCATAGTGTTTCAGGGATTGTAATGCATTATTATATGAGGGTCACTACTTTTTCCTTCCCTCGTAGTCCCACTGTCAAGCTGCTATAGCCTGTAATCTTTCTAATTTGTGTCTTCTTAGCTTAGTGGTCAGTTAAAGGAGCTGTTTGAATGGCACAACTCTTTTAAGAACCGCAGAACAGATGACGACCACCACCACCAGGTTCTCCAGGTGATATGTCAAATGGATTGTCACCAACCCACCTAAAACCGTTTAGAGCTATATCACAACCTCATATGGCCAGATACTTTGGAAGACATGTTTAAACATCTGTAAGAGAGAAGATGCACATAAGAAATTCTGGAGCAAGTGCACCAAGGAGTAGACCAGGCACAGGGGAGCAGAAGGACCCATGAAAAGAAAGGTTATCTAGATTATGTTTGGCCCAATGTGCAAGGACAATGCTTAAAAATGACATCTGCCGACATGAAAGCAATTAATGTATATGGGAGTCCTTGTCCTAAGAATGACCTCAAATTCAATTTTTTTAACTTAGTTGCAATATGTTGGGTTGTCAAAGACACATGTCCAACATGGTCAATTTTTCCCTAAGCCTAGTTACAAGTTAAGGTCCCGGTTTACCAAACTGGGTGTTTGAGGGAACACAAGTCAACGTTCGAAGATTTGATTGATTAATGTACTAAAAGCCCAACACCTTCCTTTTGGTTCAAGTAAACCTTCCTTGATGACCTATAACGATTTCAAGGTCAAGTACTTTTGGCATGTTCTATCCTTGCTGCGAGGTTCCTGTAAATAGTCTTTTGATTATCTAGGGACTAGATTCCCTATAGGTTCACAGCAAGAAAAAAACAAAATAGGTTCTTGTGCTTTCCCACACTATCAAAAACTAAAATGAAATATTCGATTAAATGTAATGGTAGCCATTGAGGTTCATTGTGAAAAGTAAGTGGAAGTCAAGTGAAGAGACTTTTTTCAAGGACCCTTAGGGAGCTTTGTCTATGCCTGGCTGCAGCGAGAGAGCTATCCTTTAAACTGAAAGCTTTCAGAAAGGTTAGTATGTTGCCAGAGAAATGGTGCTTGAACTTCAGGGCTGTAAAGTAATCATAATTATAACTGTAGTCTGCCATCATCACATTCCACCCACAACAGAAATTAACAGTGAGGGATAAAACTTTTGTCATAGATTGGATACAAATACAATCTGCGATCAGTCCAGCACCACCAAACGCAAATAACCAACAGAGAGAAAAAAATGTGCCAGTTCAGTGTCCCAAAAGTCATTTTAAACAAACACCATATAGCTAAATGCGGTCCCAGCACACCGCACAAAAGGAACACAACCTGAAGGCACCACTCACCCCTCAACAATTAACTAATGACACCATCTATAATCAAAATATCTTATTTTAATTCATTGAACATTAAAAGACCATAATAGACATTACACAAACAAACACATTAAAAAACATGTAACAAAACCCAGCAGCAGGGATAAGTAAAAAAAAAACCTTCAATACCCATATTCAATCTGATACAAAGCCAATACTAATCAAAAAAGTGCAATCGTGCATTAAAGACAAAAAGTGCATATAGTGCAAAAATACAATACACAAGCTCGACAATGTAATACAAATAATTCTAAAGAAAATCCACCTCAGTGCAAGATGAGACAATAACCCCCCCCCCCTTTCCTGCTGGGACCAATCAATGCTCTTACCACCCACGCGTTCCGTGACGTGATGTCACTTTCTCAAGGTGCCAGGCAGCTTGTGTATTGTATTTTTGCACTATATGCACTTTTTTGTCTTAAAGTGGACCAACACCCAGGATTTTGACTATCCTGGGTGTTGGTCCACTTCAGTGGGGCACCCCGATCGGGGGTGCCCCACTGTGTGAAACCCCCCAGAAAGCCCCAAAAACTCACTTCTCCCCGCTCTCACGTGACCGCTGCAGCCAATCCCCGGCGACGGACAAGTGGGAGGCAGCGACGGACAAGAGACTTACCCCGATCGGGGTGCCCCGCAGTCATGGAGCTGATCGGTCCGGGAATCTTATAGATTCCCGGGCCGATCATGGAAGGGTGTTGGTCCACTTTAAATGCACAATTGCACTTTTGTGATTAGTATTGGCTTTGTATCAGATTGAATATGGGTATTGATGGGTTTTTTTTTACTTATCCCTGCTGCTGGGGTTTGTTATATGTTTTTTAATGTGTTTGTGTAATGTCTATTATGGTCTTTTAATGTTCAATGAATTAAAATATAAGATATTTTGATTATAGATGGTGTTATCAGTTAATTGTTGAGGGGTGAGTGGTGCCTTCAGGCTGTGTTCCTGTTGTGCGGTGTGCTGGGACCGCATTTAGCTATATGGTGTTTTTTTATAAAGTCATAGATTGGCTTAAGAGAGGCAAGACTTTTCCTAAAGCCAACTTGGTCTCAAAAGCAAAAGCAGAATTCTTCAAAAGTGACTTAATTTCATAAAACAATCCAGAGGAGCCAAAAATGGGGCCATTTTTCAATTGAGCTCCTCGAGAAATAAATCAGCGCTGTTCACAGTTCCATTCATGTTACATATCAATTTAAGAAAAAGATTTAGGACTAAATTTCTCTTGACAGTACAAATATATGTTTTATTGATTCTGACGTAGGAACGTTTTTTTAACATTGTGTGAACAATTATAAGTTACCCAAAAGGGCAAATGCTGATCAGAATTTAAATTTAGAATTGGGATTAAATTAACTTAAATTAAATACCGGTACTACAATAAATTAACTATATGTATTTAAAATATATTGCATGCAATTGCTGAATATAAAATTGCTTAGTAAAAGCAAATTGTGCAAAATATTTATAAAACTATCCTGCCATTAGTTTCTACTCAGCCATTGAACGTCATGCACTCTGAAAATGTCTTCTGAAAGAGCCGAGACGCGCATTGGAACCCTCGTTCAGGTGCTATTAGATTTAGAAATATGTTACCTTGTCTAATTATTTAGTGACTACATGTTCCACAATTCATTGGCAGGTGATAAATTTTCATTAATTTGGAAAATACAACAGTACAGAAAAGAAAGGCTCGTGACGGCCTGGCTCTATAACAGGGCAGCCCGTATTTCAATTTCTGTAGACTAGCGTAAACCCTATATAAAATTATGTCCCGCAAAAAAAAGGTTAAATAAATCCTTCACAAGTCTGATATTTTGATATATTATTTATGCAATCCGTAATATTTATTTACATATTTTATATCTTTAGGTGGTCAGTAATTTTTATCTGACCGTGAGAACAAAATATGCAATAAATACTTTTCATTCTATTCAACCAATTAAAGAGAAATCTAATGAGGTATTTAATGCGCCTTGTAAATCAGTTTTTTACTCGTGAGCAGTGCCTTCTATTTTCTCAGCTCTTTTCATTCTGATTCCTTTTTGTGTGACATTTATTACAAGCAACGTATGTACACAATTGTAACTTGATGCAAGTTAAAAAAAAATAAATTAATGAGAACGCATCATGTTATTCCACATAAACAAGAATTTGTGGAAACATTTTTTTGGAGATATTATATATATATATATATATATATATATATATATATATCATATACCTGTTACATTCGAAATATAATATATATATATATATATATATATATATATATATATATACCAGTATTTATATTTACCAGTATATTTACCAGTATTTATATTTACCAGTATATATAAATTTTTGATCTTTATATATTTTTATTATAATTTATTTATTATTTATTAATGTATTATTATTTTTACGTTCAAGCCACAAAGATTGTTGTCCTGGCACTATATACGGTAAGTCAGTCACATTACATTATTATGATATGTAAAAGAATACATTATTAATATATGATATATAATATGAATAAATAAATTCTACAGCATCTATATGACCTCTATTCATTTTAGAATGGGTTTCTCTTTTTCAGTTTGTAATTTAAAGGAGTACTATTGCAAAAAAATGGGCCAATAATACAAATTCATATAAATATGCTGGATGGCGGGGGGAAAGGTCACTTATAAACACCACATCAAGAAATATCCAGCCAGGCCTGTTTTATATTTTTATTAATGGAAGGAAGAAGAAATCGGGTGACAGGTTCTGTCACCCCTAATACACTGGGAGGCCGATTCATTAACAGGGGCACGTAGCGACAGTTGAGCGACTGTAGCGGCATTTTCAGAGCGCCCGCTAGTAGTCACTGTGCTTGGCCGTTGTTCTGTAGTTGATAGCGACTCAGTCGGTGTGCAGTAATGTTGAATATTGGGTGAGAAGTCGCTATTTGACAGGTTCCGCGCTGTATGGGAGCGCATGATAGCGACTGGCCATAGCGACCGGCTCCCACCATATTCATCAAAAAATTATTGCGCTGTAAAATGCATGTTTAAACCCCAGAGCGCTGGCGGCGATGGGTTACAAGTAGTTTTTTAACCCCCAAACCACCATATTTTTGGAAACCAAAAAAATAAAAGTTTTTAAAATAATTTAGTAATATGAATATCAGACCTGTAATATCAATTCTGTACATTTTTTTTTTTCTAAAATGGCAGAGGTGGTCACAGAATCTTTCACATTTAAGAAAAAAAAAACATTTATAACAATTAATTATGAATATTTAAAGATTGTTCCATTGAAATGCATTGGAGAGCGACAGGTAGCGAGAGGTCATACCTGTCGCTGTTCAAGGTCGGACGCTGGCGCTGTGGGCTGAGGCTGGAATAATGATGAATGAGTGGCTATCTGGCGCTATCTCAGTCGCTAAGCAGGATTGGCATGATAAATGTGTGATTGTGGTGGGGAGCCGGCGTTCTCGTGTCGGGGCCCGTCATTACCGGCCGCTCACCAGTCGCTACCTGTCGCTATTCCTTCATAAATAAGGGCCTAAACCTGTCACCCCTGGAATTTATTCCTACCAGGAGAAGAAGACCACAAGCTTGGTAGAAGTTTTATTCAGTTCAGGTTTAAAGTGACCCCTCCTCTCATTAGCCTATGTGTTTATATGGGTTTTTAATATTACACACTTTAGTGCTCCTTTAACTACTTGATATGAATATGGGTTGATATTTTATAATAATCTTTGTAGTCATGATGAAAAAAAATATCAATTGTAATAAATAAATTAAATGCACATTTTCTGCACTCCAGGCACAAATACAAATCATATTTAAATAAAAAACAACAGAACAGAACACAAATTGTCTAAACTTCGGGAGATAATTTATTAGGGTTTGGAGAGGCTCTCCACATTTTTTTCGAAATTGTGATGGAGATGTTTGCCAAATGAATTACACTTAAAGTGGGCCAAAACCCAGGATTTTGACTATGCTGGGTTTTGGTCCTGTGCCCCGGGTGCACCCTTATGGGGGGTGCCCCATTGTGTGAAACCCCCCAGATCGCCAATGCCAATTCACCTCTTCCCTGTCCTACGGAGCATGCACGCCCGCTCGTCCAATCAGCGCACTCAGAGATGCTGAAGTCTCGTCGACGGGCAGGCTGATTCATCATTAGCGGCAGGTAGCGACAGATGAGCGTCTGTAGCAGGCATTTTCAGAGCGCCCGCTAGTAGTCGCAGTGCTCAGCCGTGAGTCGCTACTTTATAGCGACTCAATTGCTGTTCAGTAATGTTGAATACATTGTGAGGAGTCGCTATTTGACCAGTACAGCGTTGTATGGGAGCGCATGTTAGCGACTGCTCATAGCGACCGACTCACACCATATTTAGGAAAAAAACAGCCTCACAAATCTCTGGCGCTGAGAAATATTTGTTTGAAGCCCAGAGCGCAGGAGGCGGTGTGTTTAAAGTCTGTTTTTCAGCATCTATCAACTAGTAACAAAGCGAAAACATATGGAATTACATTGTAGCAACATTGTAACATGAACACTTTAACGCCAGACCTGTAATGTCATTTCTGAAGAAATATTTAAAAAAATGTAAAACATTTTAAAAAACAGCTTTTTCAATGCCAGAAGAGGTCACAGAATTATTTGTGATTTTTGGGAAAAAAAAAAAAAAAAAACCCAGTTTAAAGTGAAGAAAAGGATCGTCCATTGAAATGTATGGGGGAGCGACAGGTAGCGAGAGGTCATACCTGGCGCTTTGCAAGGCTGAACGCTGGCGCTGTTCGCAGAGGCTTTGAAAATGATGAATCAGATGCTACATGGCGCTATCCCAGTCGCTAAACAGATTCTGCTTGATAAATGTGGAATTGCGTGCCGTGTCCGGCGTTGACCAGTCGCTACCTGACGCTACCTCTCATTAACCAGCCACTACCTGACGCTATCCTTTCTTTAAGCCTTCGTCTAAGGCCAGCGGCTCCAAGCGTGCTGGCAACCACATCCTCCTCTTCCCTCTAACAGGGAGCGTACCCTGTGGGATATCGGGGATGCGGCTGTGGCTCGCACATGCACCGTTGGACCAGGAAACAAGGTAAGTGTATGGGGCAACCTGGGGAGTTTCACACAACGGGACATTCCAATTTTGGATTCCCCGGGGGGGAGGAAGGTTTGGGTTTTGGTCCACTTTAAATGAATGATGATGTTGTTGTTGACAATGATAATAATACTTATTTGCTATTGTCTACAATGCATTTTGAATAGTTTAAGGAACTTCAAAAAATAACATATAAAGAAACTAGGGAAATGTTAATTAATATGCTAATTATAATTGTTGGCCTATATTGTTGGCCTATAAATGATGTAGTAACAATGATATTAATGACAATGAGTTTGTGAATATCAAGAAAACGTGGTCCATTAATAAATGCCCACATAAACCAATAAATACATTTTACTGGGAAAGTCTGCTTAGCTACAAATGTCTGTCCCCACTTGTGCTGGTATAACATCTTATTGCTATCGCAGTCCTTTTGATGTGTGTAGATGCATCTTCCCAGCATGCAATGCTTTGTGCATATACTGCATTCAGGGTGGCTGCTCCCCACAGGCTGGATTAAGATGTATTGGTATGGAGCAGATCAACCCTAGAAAAGTGGAATGGTACGCTCATCCCTCCCGGAGTTTATTCCTGTCAGTAGAATGAAATCCTAACTTTAGGTGATTTCAGGATACAGTTCCTTTAATAATATTAGTAATATTTCATTGACTTTGGCACGTTTTGACTGTTTAAGGGAAACTTGTGAGAACTGAGCTTTTGTGTGGTCATTTTTTTAACAAAATTTGATTTAGCCACCACTATGTGTGACCTGGTATAGGGGACCCTCTTACCAGTTCAAAACTGTTCATGTCCCTCCCCTTTAGTGACATAATTAGTCACATGGGGGGGATTCCACAATGTTTCCTCCTGTGTAATATAAAATGTTCCTTCCTTGGCAGCCTGGTATTAGCTTGGTAGGCTGATAAAAAGAAGAAGGGAGGACTGAGCCCCCCCCCCCACTATAGATGCCGATGGAGAACCTGAAACAGCTGCTCTCCGTTATCAGAAGCCCGTCAGACCAGAAGGAAGCTTCTGACCTGGTGTACCCGAAGAGAGGTCACCATCCCGTCAGGAACAGGAGGAGTATGTATTTTTTTTAACAGTTTGTGAACTGGTAAGGGGTCCAACTCTGGGGAGCCAGACACTGGGGACCATCCGACCAGAGGGCTCCCGAACCAGATAGTCCCCACTCCAGCTCATCACTACTGATCATTGGATTTGGACCGATCAGCTGTGGGGGCTCATTCACTTTCACTTTAACATTTTCCTTAAACTGGACCAACACCCAGGATTTTGACTATCCTGGGTGTTGGTCCACTTCGGTGGGGCACCCCGATCGGGGGTGCCCCGCTGTGTGAAACGCCCCAGAAAGCCCCGAAAACTCACCGCTGCATCCAATCCCCGCCGACGGACAAGCGAGAGGCAGCGACGGACAAGCAGAGCGCGTCCGCCGCTGCCTCCTGCGCGTCCCTCTTACAGGGAGCGCACCCACGCCGGCCATTCACAAACGGCCAGCGCGGGAGGGCGCCCTGCTAGAGGGACGCGCGGGAGGCGTCGGCGGCGGACGAAGGTAGGATTGTGGGCTTCCTGGGGGGTTTCACCCCGCGGGACATCCCGATTTCGGATGCCCCGCGGGGAGGGATCTGATCGGCCCGGGAATCTTATAGATTCCCGGGTCGATCCCCCCTGGGTGTTGGTCCACTTTAAGTAGGTCTTTGCACAATTATTTAGCAGTTTCTAGGCAAAATAGTGCGGTAAGGAAAAACTGCCCACTCTCCTTACCCATATTATGGTGCTGCTACCGTGTCTTGCTGTGCCTCTACCATAGCAGCAGGAGGTCCCACCTCCCAATATGGGGGAATGATGGACCACTCACATAGGCTGAACCCCTATCACTGGTCCTGGCACATCTGCAGGAAACAGGGAAGGCACCCCCAAAGGCCTCAGTGGACAAGGCAATTGCTCTTCTCGCCCTCCCCTAGAAACAGCCCTGAGTCTTGAATTGCACACGTTATTGACATAGAAATACTTTAGTACTCCATGAACAAGCTTAGCTATGTTGATTACAGCATTTCTTTTGACAAATATATTGGGCAGAGTACACTCCCCACCCACCCAGAGTTCCTCTCAATGATGGCGTAACATCAGAGGTATATGTAGGTATATGTAGGTTTCACACTTACCTAATGTTACACTCTTTCCCACCTCAGTCTGTCTGGGCACAGCACAGGAAGCACACCGGCTGCCTCAGTGTGGTCTCTGAATCCGGGCCGAAGCTAGATTCATCCTGGGTCATATTAGCCGGCATGCTACCCACAGCAGCTGGCATGCCATCACTATACTGTGAAACAGTTAAAAAGATAAAGAATACATGTTTTAAAATAAAGAAAGATAACTCGCCATCACGCATCTTCCTTCATCTGTCCTGCGCTGTGTGGCACCTTCTCAGCAGGCCTACATCAAAATGGAGAATTCCAGTGGCAGTTCCAAATCATATATTGAATAATCCACAGAGTAACTATTATTCCAAATGTTATCCATATTATCCAACGTTTCAGGGCAGCCTGTGCCCCTTCATCAGGGATGAAACAAACAAGGGGCAGCAGTAACAGGTGCAAACCTATTTCCATCAAACACATCCTAACAGGCCAAGTGACATGGTGACATCGGAGCCCTTCTTTATATCACCTTCATTGTTCTTCCATCCATTGCACTTGTGAGAGTCTGGAGAGGTTCTGCCTGAATTTCTTCAGGATATCAGAATAACATCCCAGAGCTGCTGTTGATGTGAACTGCCTCCCACTTTCATATATATTTTAATTGAGGATAATCAAGGTTCTCTATAAGGCTGAGGTCAGGGGAGGATGGAGGCCACACGCTGAGTTAATCTCCTTTTATGCCCATAGCAGCCATGAGATGGGGCATTGTCAGGCATGAACAGGATTTTGCTATGGAAGTTGAGTTGCCCCTTATTTAAAGGGTACAGGGTAAAAGCGCTTTCTTAAAACAGAAAGTAATTGCATGGTATACAGACCAAGAATAACAGGATTTACCCATGGTCCTTAGCAGTAGATGGGGCCATACAAATTTTCTCTTTTCACCTTTGTGATATCACAAGTGTCTATAAAGAGCAGGCGAGGCATGAAATGCTTGAGTATATCTTCTAACATTTATACAGCCATCACAGGCATGTGCACCAGGCTAGCAGCCCTCAGCAGCACAATGCTGGAAGTAATTACTATATGGGGGTAGGGCTTGGGAGCACCATAACAGATGGGACAAGCCACTTACGGAGAGTCCCATGTTAGGCTTAATATAGTAGGCAAGATGAGATTTAAAAAAAAACTTTTTCAAGGGTACAAGGTAAAGAGCAATAATACCAGGATTTACCCATGATCCTTAGCCATAGGTGAAGCCATGTAAGTTATCACCTGTGTGATATCTCAAGCAGCCATGTGTGCGTATATCTTCTAACATTTACATAGCCATCACTTGCTTCTTAGTTACTGACCTGGGTTCCTGGCCAGTGACCCTCGTGTGGAGCAGTTGTGGCCTAGTGGTAAGGGAACTGGTCTTGTGATCAGAAGGTTGTATGTTTGATTCCAGGCTGGGGCATGACTAAAGTGCTTTTGGACAAGGCACCTGGAGGAAAATAGAATATCATTTCACATATGGTCAGCTCATGGACAGTCAGAAGACCTTATTCAAACATCCTCAGAAAAATACATACTAGGTCACTTCAAAGAATTTCTCCCAGACATCCTGGGTTAGGATTTAATAAAGAATTATGAAGCTGCTGTGCACATTAATCATAAACTTTAAATTTTAGATAGCATTGCTAAGAGGTGGAGATGGCGATTCATTCCCCAGAGGAGGGATGAGTGTCCCACCTGTGTATAAAGATCTGGTAACCAAGCTGGGGCCTTAGCTGAACTTGCGAGGAGCCCTGCGGCTAATACACGCTGACAACATCACTTCAAAGAATTTCTCTCAGACATGCTGGGTCCAGGATTTAATAAACAATTATGAAGCTGCTGTGCACATTAATCATAAACTTTAAATTTTAGATAGCATTGCTGAGAGGTGGAGATGGTGATTCATCCCCCAGGGGAGGGGTGAGTGTCCCACCTGTGTATAAAGGTCTGGTAACCAAGCTGGGGCTTCAGCTGAACTAGCGAGGAGCCATGCGGCTAATGCTCGCTGATAATGTCACTTCAAAGAATTTCTCCCAGACATGCTGGGTCCAGGATTTAATATAGAATTATTAAGCTGCATTGCAGTGACACCCAAACCAGTGTTCTATGACTTTCAGATGGAAAGTATTAAGATCTTTGATCATTGCTAAGAAGCAAGACAGAGTATCCTCCCTGATGGCAGGGGTGAGTGTCCCACCTGAGTATAAAGATCTGAAGATTCCGACCTCCTTTGTCTTTCTTCTGGAGGTCACATGTGGAGGGTATCCAGCAGACTCTACTCGCCCCCTGTGGCTGCCTGCTTCAATGCATAACTTCGGTCTGCAAATACAGTACAGTACGGTAAGCATTTTCTCTGCTAACTCTTGATTGCAACTCACTTACTTGTATTTGCCCTTGTGACCTGTATATTTATATATTTGATATATATAAGATTTGGAGGAGGAAAAATAAGGAAAAACATATTCTAAACTAAATGTTGAGCTAAAACACCCCATTACAGACAATGTGGCACCCCCCACCACATTCTCCATGGGCAGTGTGGCATCCCCCTCCCATTCCCCATGGGCAGTGTGGCATTCCCCCCTCCCATTCCCCATGGGCAGTGTGGCATTCCCCCCTCCCATTCCCTATATAGGCAGTGTGGCATCCCCCTCCCATTCCCATAGGCAGTGTGGCATTCCCCCCACCACATTCTCCATGGGCAGTGTGGCATCCCCCTCCCATTCCCCATGGGCAGTGTGGCATTCCCCCATCTCATTCCCTATAGGCAGAGTGGTGTTCCCCCCTCCCATTCCTATAGGCAGTGTAGTATTTACCCCTCCCATTCCCATAGGCAGAGTGGTGTTCCCCCCTCCCATTCCTATAGGCAGTGTGGCATTTCCCCCTCCTATTCCCAAAGGCAGTGTTGCATTCCCCCTCCCATTATCATAGGCAGTGTGGCATTCCCCCTCCCATTCCCATAGGCAGTG
Source organism: Gastrophryne carolinensis (assembly GCA_027917425.1). NCBI lineage: Eukaryota > Metazoa > Chordata > Amphibia > Anura > Microhylidae > Gastrophryne > Gastrophryne carolinensis. The sequence goes on along the minus strand of CM051244.1, from coordinate 47,696,997 downwards.
TGGCATTTCCCCCCTCCTATTCCCAAAGGCAGTGTTGCATTCCCCCTCCCATTATAATAGGCAGTGTGGCATTTCCCCTCCCATTCCCTATAGACATTGTGGTATCCTATCCCCCACTCCCCATATAGACAGTGTTGCATTCCCCCCACCCCCCAACACCCCAGAAAACAAAGTATACTTACATGAACGCTGTCCCTACTCTGGTTTTCCGGCACTGCCACTGCTTCTTGAGTGTTTTTGTCAGTGTGCACTAACACCCGTGCAGGCTTCCAGACAGTGGCAGCGCCATCCCGATAGGTGGTGGCGGCGACAGAGTGGGGACAGTGGGCGTGATACTCATATACTCATAAGTATACTTATTTTTACATTTGCCCAATAAGACGCACTTTCCCCCCCCCCCCACACACACTTTTGGGGGGGGGGAATAGTGTGTCTTATAAAGAGTGAAAAAATATGGTATATCCGTTGTATGTATATATTTTGTCTGTTGTGCCCTTAAAGCAATTAAATATATAACTTGATTTTGGGCTGTTCTGTTATCTTGATCCCAAACCCACTCATCCGTGTTATTTTATACGCTACCTGGTTGGCTTTCGGCCTGATATAATCCTGCTACCTGATCAGGGCTGTATCAAACAGAACTGGTGGGATTACTAAGGGGCTGGCAAAGCAATAGTCACAGATCGTAGTGAAGGGGCCCTGCAGCTTGTCAGGGTCTAAACAACCTGCATTAAGGAATCATACCATGTGACCTTGGTGATCCCATGATGTCAGTCGACACCACTCCAGGTACATGTGTGGTTCGCTTCCCAATGCACGGATGGCATAAGTGTAGAGCACAATGTATGTGGAATCATACAATGGCGATATAGACACATTATTATTAGACCCATGTTTGGCTTAAGATAATAGGCCATAAAAACATATTCAAGGATACAAGGTAAACGGATTTACATGGCAAATAAAGATAACGAACAACAGTATTTACCCATTATCCTTAGCAGTAGGTGGAGCCATGCTAATCATCTCTTTTCACCTTTGTGATATCTCCAGTGTTCAAATTGAGATTGAATGTTCTGGTCTCTGGAAAACAACTAAAGAAGTCATGTGCCGCCAGGTTACATGGGAAGACCACCAACCACCTAAAAACATTCTTAGTCAAATAATGAATTAAACGAAGACTTCCCCTTTAATTCATTGAAAACATCTGTGTATAATCTGTAATACAATAGCTGTCTACAGGGCGTTCATTATAAACCAAGCTAAATTACTGATGTTCCAATGTAATTCAATGAACCCAAAGAGCAAGACGTTATACTAGAGGAATAAGATTGAATCTAATAATACAGCGGCGCTCCGTCTGGTGGTGGGTTTCATACTTGTTGTTTAACTGGTTCTCACTTGAAGGGTCATTCAGATGTTTAGACAAATTAACCATGAAGTGAAGCGTTTAACACTCATGACGCTGTCATCACTATCGCTACTCGTTCCGCACTGTCAAGGTCCGTTCAATGCCGTTTGTTTAGCACCCGCATGAACATGCAAATATAAAATACAATAACTGCATTATTAGTATACATATAAATAATAAGCAACAAATCAAGGATAACCAATCAAATAAATATTAGCATGATTATTTCTTGACCTATAATATTGTATTATTAGTAGTAGTAGTAGTATTATTATATTTTATTATTATGTTTTATATGAAATAACATTAAAAGATTAATCATAATTTAATTATAATAATTTTAATTGATAGTCTCTTATTACATTTTATTTTAAATAGGTTATTGACTCAAGCCCAGACGAATTGATTATTAGGATTTGTTAATGATTATACATTCGAAGAAAATGTTTAATTGGTATTCAGTTATTTATTTTTTTTTTTTTCAACAGTTCTAAGGCAAACATTTACCTACTTATAATATATAAAATGTATTTATTTGCCTATTGTGTGCACACATAGAAATGTGTCCTCCACATTTAACCAATCTGTGTAGTTAGAGGTCGATTCATTAATAGCGGCAGGTAGCGACAGTTGAGCGACTGTAGCGGCATTTTCAGAGCGCCCGCTAGTAGTCGCTGTGCTTGGCCGTTGTTGGGTAGTTGATAGCGACTCATTCGGTTTGCCATAATGTTGAATATTAGGTGAGGAGTCGCTATTTGACAGGTTCCGCGCTGTATGGGAGCGCATGATAGCGACTGGCCCTAGCAACTGGCTCCCACCATATTCATTAAAAAATCATGCTCAAAAAATTATCGTGCTGTAAAATGCATGTTTAACCCCTGAGCGCTGGCGGCGATGGGTTAAAAGTCGTTTTTTAACCCCCAAACAACCATATTTTTGGAAACCAAAAAAAAACAAGTTTTTTAAATAATTTAGTAATATGAATACATTAATATCGGACCTGTAATATGAATTCTGTACAATTTATTTTTTTTTTCCCTTAAAAAAAATTATCTAAAATGGCAGAAGTGGTCACAGAATTTTTCACATTAAAAAAAAAAAAAATTAATAACAATTAATTATTAATATTTAAAGATTGTTCCATTGAAATGCATTGGAGAGCGCCAGGTAGCGAGAGGTCATACCTGTCGCTGTTCAAGGTCGGACGCTGGCGCTGTGGGCTGAGGCTGGAATAATGATGAATGAGTCGCTATATGGCGCTATCTCAGTCGCTAAGCAGGATCGGCTTGATAAATGTGTGATTGTGGTGGGGAGCCGACGTTCTCGTGGCGGGGCCCGTCATTACCGGCCGCTCACCAGTCGCTACCTGTCGCTATTCCTTCATAAATAAGGGCCTTAGTACAAACACAAACCCACCAGTGAAATGGACCAGAGATGAGTGGTAGGCTGCCCCATGGGGAGTTAGGTGCCTTGCTCAAGAGCAAGGCCGGGAATCGACCTGCAACCCTCAGGTCAGAGGTTCCTTACCTCTAGGCCATGATTGCCTCTTAGGCCACAACTGCCCCCTGATAGTTGGCTATATTAATAATAGTTCTACTAAAGAAAAAAACAAACATTATTTTTATTATTTTTTAAGAGCTTATGGCAATAGCTCATTGGTTATATTTGAACCAAAAAGATATTTTTTTTAGATAGATACTTTTGCAAATTACAGTTTGTTATTAGGCTTTTTGTTATGAATTCTGAATTAAAAAGAAAATGTTTAATTTGAATTTTGCTATTATTTATATTTTTTTTCAATAGCTCAAATTACAAGATTTTATCTAGAAAAAGACTTACTTCTGGTTATTTTATTATTTTTTTTATTAATTAAATAAATACAATGATTGTGATTAATTATTTTATCATAAATATGTTTAACCCCCCTGGCGTTATGATAGAGGCAAATGTAATGGTAACGAAAGCGTTACCATTACATTTGTCTCTGACGCACGGCTCCGCCCCCATGAGCCTCTGCGGCTCACAGAGACGGAACCCGGAAGTGCGACGGACGCCGCAGCCGCGGCTCTCACCTGCGATCGCAGCAGGGACATCGCTGGATCGCAGGGAGAAGGTAAGGAGACTGCGCCGCCCTGCTCCTCTGCCAAATAGATCCCGAGCGTGACTCGGGGTTACTCGGGGTTACCGCTACTTACAGCGCAAATTAACCCCGAGTCACGCTCGGGATCACCGCTAAGGAGGTTAAAAAAAATATTTATTGCTAGTTTATGTTTACATTTAATTATGAATAAAAAAATAAAAGCAAATAATTTGTCATTACTGTACATACTGTAAGCGGTTGGGCGATCAGCAGTGACTCGGACAATAGTCTTTCAATACCAAAACGGGTTTATTGAGCAAATAAAGTGTTCAAACGCAAATCATCACTCATTTCAGGGATTGCAGCATCAACACAATGAATCAAAAGTGGTTACAAATATAAATCCAGGGCTGGGTACTCCAGCAAGCTGTAACTCCACGGCAAGTTAAATCCACTTTGCAGGGCGTATCAGCCCTCCGCTGCTCATCCCCACAAGTCCACAGTTAGGGGGCGCAAAAGCCAAGTCCTTCGGCTTGCATACAGGCCCTTATTTAACAAGGGATAGCGACAGGTAGCGACTGGTGAGCGGCCGGTAATGACGGGCCCTGCCACGAGAACGCCGGCTCCCCACCACAATCACACATTTATCAAGCCAATCCTGCTTAGCGACTGAGATAGCGCCATATAGCGACTCATTCATCATTATTCCAGCCTCAGCCCACAGCGCCAGCGTCCGACCTTGAACAGCGACAGGTATGACCTCTCGCTACCTGGCGCTCTCCAATGCATTTCAATGGAACAATCTTTAAATATTCATAATTAATTGTTCTGCCATGTTATTTTAAAAACTTATTTTTTTTGGTTTCCAAAAATATGGATGTTTGGGGGTTAAAAAACTACTTTTAACCCATCGCCGCCAGCGCTCTGGGGTTTAAACATGCATTTCACAGCGCGAGAATTTTTTGAGCGTGATTTGTTAATGAATATGGTGGAAGCCGGTCGCTATGGCCAGTCGCTATCATGTGCTCCCATACAGCGCGGAACCTGTCAAATAGCGACTCCTCACCCAATATTCAACATTACGGCAAACCGACTGAGTCGCTTTCAACTACCGAACAACGGCCAAGCACAGCGACTACTAGCGGGTGCTCTGAAAATGCCGCTACAGTCGCTCAACTGTCGCTACCTGCCACTATTAATGAATCGGCCTCCCCGTTGTAACTGCTTGTTACTAGAGGATACTTGGCATTAAACTGTTGAGGCCCACTGCTCTAACCTAAGGGGGTTATTCAAGAAGGGATAGCACCAGATTGTGCCTCGTAGCGGCAGGCAGCGTCTGGTGAACGCCGGGTGCTGTACGCAAAACCACTTTTATGAAAGCGAATCTGGTGAGCGCCTCTAACAGCGCCATGTAGCATCACATGTATTATTAGAGGCGGCTCAGTGTATAGCGCCGGCGCTCTAGACTCAGGAGCGCCATGTAGTACCTGTCGCTCTGTAGCGCTCTCCCATACATTTCAATGGGGTTTCATTAGTTGTGTATAAATTGCGTGTTTGACAATGTACATTTTTTTTTTGTTCAGATCATTGTGTGACCTCTCCTGGCTGCAAATACTTTTAGAAACTATTTTGACTTTTTACATTTTTAAGCAGAATTGTCATTACAGGTCTGGCACTAAAGTGTTATTGTCACAGTGTTAATTAATTTGATTAATGTCATTCCATGTGTTTTCACTTTGTTACTGGGGGATATGTGTTCAAAAACAGACTTTGATCACGACGCTGTGCGTGTGTCTTTTTTTGATAAGTATGGTGTGGAGCGCTGAGAGTTGGTCGCACTGAGCTGGTGCTACCTTTCACTCCCTCCAGCGCTGTACTGGTGTTAGAGTGCCCAACATACATCACATTCATCAATGCCGGCCAGGTTACTACAGCGACTGAGGCACTCTGTTACAGCGCCCGATACATGTTTACAACATCTACTAGCGGTAGCTCTAGGCGCCGCTATACAGACGCTCATCTGACAATACCTGGTGTTAGTAGTGAATCAGCCTCCATGTATTTCATACAATAAATACATATTTATTCCTATTTATAGGAATATAAATATAAATAATATATTTATTATGGTCAGCAATTTACAGCAGCTAGAGATAAATTATTTGAATTAATTTGGCATACATCAATTTTATTCCAATTTTTTTTTAATTTTGAAATCTTTAGGAATTCTTTTTGGGATTTTTTTTTCCTATTTTTTCCAATATATATTTCTTGACTGTTGAGGCAATTGAAGCCCTTTTGAATTTGGAACGAATTTATTCAGCCCAAAATGAATCTTACAACCAAATCACGTAAATGGAATTCCAAAACATTTCTAACGATTCGCAGCCCCCGCACTCACATTATTGTATGGAAGTTGGCTTTCACTTTTCTCTTGTCAGCCTTTATATAAGGGCCGTGTAATTGTTTATTTACTATTTCTAATGACTTGTTAATGGCAGGACAGATTTAAATAGAAAAAAAGACTTCTGTAGAGTCTAAAACTGACATGCCCTCCCCCCTACACTGACAGACTGATGTCACAACCCTGAAAAAAATAATAATAATTAAAAAAAAATTAGTAAATCTATTAATGGGGTATTTAAATTCCGCACTGTGCTCGACATTCACTTTCACACACTCAGAAGTGTTTGAAACAAAGTTCATAGAGTATTGTGAAAGGTAATGACACCCAGGCGGCTCTGGCACACCCTGGGTGGGAGATCGATAATTGGCGCAACCGCATGATTGACAGAACTGCCACAATCAGGCTTCAGGAACCTATTGAGCCTCCAAAGAGCGACCCCGCAGGCGCACTACAAATAAATATGTGACAGCTCCAATGAGATGAGTTATTTATACAGGACCCAGCCGAATAACACGACCACTTCACATATCATTTCACTTTATAAATCTCCTGCCTAAATAAACACCCCCTAACTTGGTTAAGAATAACGCCTATAAATATAGAACACCTTATTCATGCGGCATGCGGCGGCTATGGCCTCAGCTTTTCTGTATTGAACTCCAGTGTAATAAATAAATATAATTATATATATATTTATATATATTCAAAAAATAGTTCCAGTGCTAATAAAATGATACATACAAAAATGTCTCATAATGTTATTAATAAATAATAATATATATAATCCTAATAATGCCAACATAAAACGTCTTTTGATGAGAAACAAATGTAAAAAACGGGGAGGCCGATTCATTAACAGCGGCAGGTAGCGACAGTTGAGCGACTGTATCAGCATTTTCAGAGCGCCCGCTAGTAGTCGCTGTGCTTGGCCGTTGTTCGGTTGTTGATAGCGACTCAGTCGGTTTGCCGTAATGTTGAATATTGGGTGAGGAGTCGCTATTTGATAGGATCCGCGCTGTATGGGTGCGCATGATAGCGACTGGTCAGAGCGACCGGCTTCCACCATATTCATTAACAAATCACGCTCAAAAAATTCTCGCGCTGTGAAATGCTTGTTTAAACGGCGATGGGTTAAAAGTCGTTTTTTAAACCCCAAACAACCATATTTTTGGAAATAAAAAAAAACAATTTTTTTAAATAATTTTGTAATATGAATACATTAATATCAGACCTGTAATATCAATTCTGTAAAAAAATTTTTTTTTTACCTTAAAAAAATTATCTAAAATGGCAGAAGTGGTCACAGAATTTTTCACATTTAAAAAAAAAAAAAATCATAACAATTAATTATGAATATTTAAAGATTGTTCCATTGTAATGCATTGGAGAGCGCCAGGTAGCGAGAGGTCATACCTGTCGCTGTTCAAGGTCGGACGCTGGCGCTGTGGGCTGAGGCTGGAATAATGATGAATGAGTCGCTATATGGCGCTATCTCAGTCGCTAAGCAGGATTGGCTTGATAAATGTGTGATTGTGGTGGGGAGCCGGCGTTCTCGTGGCGGGGCCCGTCATTACCGGCCGCTCACCAGTCGCTATCCCTTGTTAAATAAGGGCCTAAATATATATATATATATATATATATATATATATATATATATATATACCTTGGTACTAATATTGTATATCTATATTATTTCTGATGACTTAATATGACCTATATTAATCTAAGTAAATGATGGGCCTTATTTATGATTTGCTCCATTTTGCCTCTTAGTGCTGGCTATAATGCCAGGTTTTTTTGTCAGCAATTTTTTTCAGCATTTTTAGCATTTCTGGTGCTGTGTTGTGGATTTCAAAAGTGCTACATGGGAGCCTCATTTAAGAAGCATCAGCGCTACACAGGCCTCAGCAACAATCAGCATACAATTTAAGAAAGAGAAAAACAGAAGCATGGATGCGTCCGACAGCCAACGTCTTATTTAACACTAGCGCAGAAAAAGGTTGCAGCGCCGGGCGCTCTGGTTGAGACCTGGAGCTATAGATCAAGATTCCATAGAGCACAATGGGCAGAACTGGATTGATTAGATTTATGCTTCTAATTAATATTAAACACATTTATTTGTACAGAACATGCATTAGTACTTGTCAGTAATGGAAATGCAGGGCCTAGATGGGCCAAAATATATTTTTGGGGGTTTGTCCACAGCAATGATTTCTTGTAACTGAAATTATGAAACGCAGAGTAGCGGCAGAAAAATATAGCGCCAAAGATTTTAAGGTGGAAACAAAATCATAAATATGATGTTGAGTGCCAGAAAACGGCAGTACAAAGTGGCACTCACTTGCGCTAGGATAATCTGCAACAGGCACTGACATAAGCCGGCCAATTCATAAGTGCAACATTCAAAGCTAATTGGTTAGCGTTCTGCACAGCGATTTCTAGCACCAATTTAGCGCCCAGCACAGATAAGACCAAAATGGCAGTGCTCTCGAACTGGCTCTATAGCCACAAAAAAGATGCTTAATGCCGTACATCATACATGATTTGCTTTGATTGTTGCACTAGGTATTGGCTGGCCTGTGTCAGTGCATGTTGTACCCAACGGCCAATTATCACAGCGCCAGTGAGCGCCACTTTGTACCACCGTTTTTCAGGAGCTGCACAGCGTATTTATGAATTGTTTCCTCCTTGAAATCTTTGGTGCTGTATTTTTCCCATGTTGGTCAGCGTTTAATAATTACAGTTACAAGAAATCACTGCTGGGGGCAAAGGGGACAAACTTTACAGTGTGTTTAGGCTGCATTTTAGTTGTTTAGATGTTTTTTATTTTAAAAAGTAATTTGTCGACATTATTGACAAGTCACAAGGCAAGTTCTGTACAAATACATGTGTTTAATATTAATTATAAGCATAAAACAAATCAATCCAGCTCTGCCCATTGTGCTCTATGGGATCTTAACCTACAGGGCTTTGGGGAGCTAGGCCCTTATTTATGAAGGAATAGCGACAGGTAGCGACTGGTGACTTTTTAAATGTGAAAAATTCTGTGACCACTTCTGCCATTTTAGATAATTTTTTTAAGGTAAAAAAAAAAATTGTACAGAATCGATATTACAGGTCTGATATTAATGTATTCATATTACCAAATTATTTAAAAAACTTGTTTTTTTTTTTGGTTTCCAAAAATATGGTTGTTTGGGGGTTAAAAAACTACTTTTAACCCATCGCCGCCAGCGCTCTGGGGTTTAAACATGCATTTTACAGCGCGAGAATTTTTTGAGCGTGATTTTTTAATGAATATGGTGGGAGCCGGTCGCTAGGGCCAGTCGCTATCATGCGCCCATACAGCGCGGAACCTGTCAAATAGCGACTCCTCACCCAATATTCAACATTACGGCAAACCGACTGAGTCGCTATCAACAACCGAACAACGGCCAAGCACAGCGACTACTAGCGGGAGCTCTGAAAATGGCGCTACAGTCGCTCAACTGTCGCTACCTGCTGCTATTAATGAATCGGCCTCCTAGTGTTAAATAAGACGCTCTGACATTTTTTTTCTTTCTTAAATGGAATGCTGTGTCCTGCTGAGGCCTTATAAATTAGGGTCTATATTATTGTCATTAAAACCTAATAGATAGATAGATAGATAGATAGATAGATAGATAGATAGATAGATAGATTTTTTTTTATTTTCTTCCTGCTTCTAAGAGACCTATGTGTGCACTGAGATTTGAGAGCCTCTCCTCACTCATAAAGTGCAAAAGAAGTAAAATAAATTGAACAAAAAAAATCATGCAACTGAATTGGTTTTCAATTGGTTGAATATGGTTTTAGAAAGCCTGACAACCTTAGGATGAAGAGGCCTCTCACAAAATCCTAAGGAATAGTCTAAGCAATGCAATTAGTGTAATAAACAAATACAAAAAAAATATATATATATATATGTATATAATGTATTTATTTTTAAGACATGCATTGGAATTCAGTGGGGGGTAATAATAATATACAGTAAGACTATAATAGCCTCCCATGAATTACAGTGCACTATCTGCCAGAATTCACCACACTGGTGCAAATTAGAGTAGTGCAATATATCAATTATATCAATATATATATATCAATGATATATTTTTCACTGTCACTGCAATGCTAATGTTTTAGTAAATGTGTTTCTTGCAATGCCGCAACCTGCACCAGTGTAAAAAGCCAAATCTACATTATGTTTTTCTCTAATTTTCACCAGTGTGGCGTATAGTAGCAGTTAATGTTTGATAAATCAGGCCCTATATATATTATTATGTATTTTATATATTATTATTATTAGGCTAAATAATGCATATTCCTATTCCAATTCAATATGGAGATATATATATATTTTAAATAAAATATATATAAAATATTTAATATACATTAAATTATATATATATATATATATATATATTATATAAATATTATATTATAATAAATAATATATAAATATTATATTATATAAAATATTTATATATAATATAAATATATATATATATTATATAAAAAAATGATATAATATACACATGTACTATATGCACAGAAATGAAAATATAGTAAGATTGAGTTGTAATTTATAGCGGAGGAAAGTTGTGCATGGGTGTATCTATATATATATTTCATTTATTTTTATATTATCTGTTTAAAGGTACAATCCACCTTAGTGGACCTTTTAATCAGACCTCAGGTCCACAAGGCCATTCCCCCCAAAAAATTCTATTGCTCCTGTTCTGCAGTAAACTTGAAGCCCCTCTTCCATAGTTTTATTTTCATAAGATCTGGATAAAACATCCACCAAATGTGACTTTTTTAATTGCCTTTAAATAACTTGAGAACTACCTCACTGGATATAAAGATGGGTGCTGGAGTCTTTTAATTGAGTGGAAAAGTTTTCCCCACTACGTATAAATTGGATAATATTGGAGTTCTTTGAGTTGGAGGCTTTGTATTAAACCCCTACATTTGCACCAGTTGCAATAATTGAAGCTAATTATATTTGGTTCTATTTGCCACCTCACTCCCACTGCAAAAGCCTGATGAAGAGGAGGCCAACATTTGCTCTGGCATACAAAAGTTCACAGTGCGTTCAGGATCCTATAATGCGCTAGCACTTGCAGATTCTTAATCATACAAAAATATTCAAAACCAAAATGTAACCAATGAAAATGGCCCGAAACTCAATTGCTTCCTGCTAGTAATCTCTCGGTAACCAGGGACAACATTGCCCAAGATTTCCGATTTGGTGGCAATTTGGTAAGAACATTTCACAGTCGGGGTGGTAAACTTCCAACATTCGTCAGGGTTTCACATATTCTTAACTTTCTCCACTTCCAAAAATGAGGGTTTAGCAACGGATCAGACCTTATTCCTGGGATTTTGTCCAACTCCAGATAATTGTTACAATACTTTTACTGAATTTAGACCCTGATGCGTGGAACGTTGGAATTTCATGGTTGGACGAAAAAATTGGAATGTGTCCAGGAACGATCATGCACTCACTTAATTGCACAATCCACACAACAACATCGACATGTTTTATCTCCATTGAGCTAGACCAGGACTGGGTGACTGACCTGGCTTTGGACCCAAAGTTGAAAGACTGTTAAACTTCCTTCTCCCTGGACCATCTTGTCTTAGGATGCCTTTCCAATGAAAGATAAGTAGGAAACCCAAAAATGACCTACACCAGGGGTATTAGTGCCACTGTTGGTATCCAAACTCCCTCTTTGGTGGTATTCAAGGCTACTGGGGGTGAAAGTGGGGGAATAGGAAGCACTGCAGACAAGCTACTGCACAATTTGCCTGGGTGGACAAGTCGACAAGCTTCAGTAGTGCAACATCTTTGGATAACTGGCAAAGAAGATGTCATTGTTGGGCCAGTATAGGACCTCCACCCTCCCAAGGAAGTCTATATAAGTGGTGGTACTTGAGATAATTGCCAAGTGGGAAGTGGTACTACATGAAAAAAAGTTGGGAAACACTGGTCTAGATTACGCGCCTGATCAGGTTTGCCAACTGGGCGCACTCAAGGTGCATGCACAACCCCTTGGTGACCAACTGGTCATTAAACAGGAAGGGGACACAGAGGCATCAGTTTACTACAGTTTGAGGCAGCACAGGAACCCGGAAGTGCAGTATTAAAAGCCGCATATCAGATGGAGTTATAATGTTGTTTAATAATCACCCCCACTCCCCAGGCTTACCCCATGCACCATGCACAAAGCACTTACCTTGAGGAACGTTTTTCTCTCCTTATACAAAAAAAACTGGAAGACAGAGGCTTACAGAGAAAAAAATGGTGGAGCCACCATGGTTTTTATTGTCGTGATTCCTTTAACTTAAGGTATAAATAGCACATTCGGTACAGTGTATATCTGTGCAACATGTCCGCAACACACATGTATTATTTACAAGAAAAATTTACACTCTATGTACAGATCCCACAAAAAAAAAACAAAAATAAAAATGTGCAACAGCGCTTTCTCCTGCGCCTAGTCCTATGGTCTCCTCACTGCCCCACGGATGAGGGGGTGGGGGGGTCAACTTTCCGAGTCCAGGTCACTTTTGCTATGTTCCTCTGCTTTGTCCGTGGAAGGTTTAGAACCTTTATTCCATTTTTGTCCATTTTCTGATTCCTCGGAGGAGGAACGCTTCTGTCGTCGCCACTTGGCTCTGCGGTTTTTGAACCAGACCTGGGGAAGAGAAATGGAGAGATTAGTTAAAAAACTCTCGATAGACATAAAGGCCTCATATAGATGGACGAGAAGAGGAGAGTCTTCCTAAGAGGTGAACTTGTTCTAAGAAGTGAAGAGTTGTCCTAATAATATTTAAATCAATACAAAGCTATACAGTAGGACCTTGTTCACTCCTATGGTCCAGCGCCTCACAGAGCTATCCCCAATGGGTGCTGGGTTGGGGAAGTGAAAGGACACTCAGTTCTTGACCAGAACAAACATTAGTATTATATGGGGCCTTGGAGACCCATTTGGTTACACAAATACATTTTTAGCCTATGATTGAGGGGTTTTAATTACTAGGTTAGGGTAGAGAGCTTCTCAACCTCAATAGAGAATGTCTCCCTAACTGACCATCCTTTAAAGTAAAAATAAAATACAACAGTACTCCCCTTACCTCCCGCAGCCTTGATCCTAAACAGCCCTGGCTGCCAACAATCAGCTTTTAGCCATCGAGCTGAATGCCATCTCTATGGTGGGCCTCTGCTTTCAATCATGAGAGCAGGCAGCTGGTTGGAGTTTAACCACGGCTGAGATGCCAGTCATTGCCTTTGCTATCAGCGAGGACTAAGGGCTGACAGCAGGAGAATGCCTTAATATAGGGCTTTGCAGTGGATCAAGGTTACCGGAGCCAAGATTACTTTTTTTTTATTTTTGACCACAGTTGTCACTTAAGTTTGAAACGTTTTTCCACCCCTCTGGTTGGTTGCGTCTATCCCAACCATCAAGAGTAAAAGTAAAACGAAATTTATTTAAGTAATAAAAACCTTTAAATAATTTTTATACCAGGTTAGGTTTAGTGGTGGAGACATAGGGGGTTGAATCCGAGCCAGGTGAGAATTCTCATTCCTATTTTAGGAGAGAAAACTGACATTCACTTTCATTGTCTACCTTGGGGCTGATTCAGGCCCAGGTGAAAAATTACACCCATTAGACAATAAAAGTGAATGGCAATTTTCTCTTCTAAAAAAAAGTGAGAATTCTCACCTGACTCTGAACTGACCCAATAGTGAGTGTTTTTTTTCCAACAGATGTGTTTCCCCACTAGTATAAATAGAGGTTATTTCTTAAAGTGTGAAGAACTTCACTAGTTGAGGTGAGGTTTTCCAGTGAGAAGCTTTTCCCCCTTTAGTAAATAACCCCCTAGGTCTTTTGCATGAGCTCACGTCCCCATTGCTAACCCGACTGACATTTCTTAGATTTGTGTCTCGAAGTCAACATATAAAAATGCCTTTGGCAGAATTATGATAAAAGCACATCAAATAATTATAATCATATATTAATACAACAAAGACTAATAATAATAGTAATACTAAAATATTTTTGTTATTAATATAATTATTTCTAAAGCGCCATCATATTACGATAATATGTTTTTATTTAAAAAAAAAAAAGGTGACCCCTGATGTCATAGTTGCAGGCAAGGTTATACTAAGGGTTATCATTTAATTCTAATTCAATTCTAATTGAGACTACTGTAATGAAACTGCAGTTCTAAAAATAATCATAATAACAATGCTGTGTAATATTTATTTTAATAATCTCTATGATAAATATATAAATATACAGAATAACACACTACAAGAAAACGTAATAGAACCACTCGACAGGATCTATGTACAGCCAGTTGAAGGGGTAAATTAGGGTCTTAATTAGGAATCTCTAGAGAGTTTAGCACTAAATATTTTTAGATCAAATAGGTTTATAGGTTCTTTACGTTTTGGTTTTAGCTGATTTTTATTCTGAAATGATCTGAGTTTGAAACGAATCACACAACTGATTTGGACGATCTCCGGATAGGATCTGGGGTAATGGAAGGGATAAGTTAGAAAAGGGGAAGGAACGATATTCTGGAGTAGTAATAAATGTGACGGGGTCATAGTAACATAGTAACATAGTATGTAAGGCTGAATAAAGACTTTAGTCCATCCAGTTCAGCCTGTTTAACTCCTTCCAGTGGTCTAGTAGCCATAGCTGGAAATGTTATTACATGCCAGGAAGGCATTAAGGCCACTAGTGCAAACATTGGTTGGGGCCCTGTCAAGGTTCATACATAAATAATTTTTACTTTTACAATTAGAAGCAGGTAACACGAGACTGAAGCAGCCTAGGCAAATGATGACTATTTTCTATAAATGATGCCATGTGAGCACAAATATGATAAATAAGGTGGAAGAGCAACAATGATGGGGCCTCCCGACCTCCTGGGTGCCGGTGCAGACACATCTCTGTATACTGTATACTACTGTATACATAGCTCAGGTTCTGGTGATGAAGGACCTTAAAGACCTTAACAGATGAATAATTTGGGAAAAGGTAAGTATGAATGTTATTCATACATTATATGTAGGTTGCCAGGGAGGGAGGATGTACAGAATCATCTCATAGGAAGAAAAAAAAGCAGGGTGCCGAAATGTTATAATTATAGCATCATTCCGGCAGCTCATGGTTTAACAATTATTTTAATATCACACTTAATAAATAATAGGAAGAAGAATCTCCTATTAACTTATTTAAAATAATTCCACAAAATAATGTTTTAACTTCATTAACTATTAAAGGCATAGTCCAGGCTAAGTATATGAAGCTACTGTTGTCCTGTTTCCTATAGCTCAGGCCCAGAATTGTTTTTATTTATAGGCACATTTTTTATCATTGCTCCTTACATTGCTTGTCTGTGTTTTTTAAATCCATGGTTCTATCTATAGTTCCACCTTTCAGTTCTAAAATAAGGTGGTCGTGTATAAATAAAATCCAGGGACCAGGCGACAGAAAAGGTGCTGGATCTCAGCAACAGCGGCTTTATTTAGCAACTCACCAAGATGAATCCTCTGCGTGGCAGGGGAGCAAACAATGATTTATTATTACACTTAAAGAATGGCAGAGGTCCCCTTTAGCTAATGATATTTTTATAGAGACGAGGGCTCTTTTCGCTCGGAATGACTTTCACTGTAAGAGTTAAAGTACTAGAAAGTGAAAGTAGTTCACTAGTTTATGTTCCCATAACAATACTAGCTAAAGGGGGACTTTACTCATTTGCAAATCAGTTACTGAAGCTTATTTCACTTATTCTTATTTCAGAATAATTTATTCTGTTTAAAAGGCAACACTAGCATTATAACCCAATTGTTATTATAGTTTAAAAATAAATAATAGTTAAAAAAATAAATAAATAAAAAAAAATAACACAAAAATATATTAGCTGGCTAAAGGGGATTCGCCCAGTAAAACTAACCTTTCCCTGGTGCAACATCACATATGCGGGCCTTGGTTGTACTATGCTATATCTTTAGATAGGCAGCCGCCAATATCATTAGTGGATGGCCGGCACACCTGTTAGTGGCTAGCGGGGATGCCGCCGCTGGCTTGCTTGGCTGCTATTGGCTAGATTTGGCTGATCCTTAGCCGAAATTGACGAGTGCAGCCAAGCGCGCTGATTGAGCGAGTGCCTGCACATGCACCAAAGGACTGGGGAAAGGTGAGTTTTACTAGATGACCTGGAGGGGTTTCACACAGTGGGGCATCCCTAATCGGGGTGTTCGGGGACAAGGACCAAAACCCGAGATGGTCAAAAGCCCATTAGGGAAAATAGTAATGAAATAGTATATGTACCGTATGTTTCTACCCTGTCTGTAATTACTACTTTGTAAAGCGCTACGGAAGATGATGGCGCTATATAAATAAACAATAATAATAATAATAATAGGGAAGCTATGGTCCATGTTTAAACATTAACTAAAAATACTTTTGTTGTTTGAAGGGGACTCCTGACAGTGTCTGCAGATTCATTTCAGGAACTGAAGATGACTTATTTTGTTCTAAAATATGTTCATTTGTTAAAGGGGAACTCTAGAATTTTATACAGCTGTTACTATAACATACTATTATACTATTATACTATTTACTTTTACAGCTGTTTTACTATAACTTTTCACTCACAAGAGGACCTCTTGACTATTGTGCCACTTTAGTTACCAAAGCTAAGAAAGGCATTTTCTTTCACCCTGAAATTCATTTTTATTATTCGTTATTATATTTATTATTACTTTATTACTATTATTATTATTTCATTGAGCTCTAGTATTATATACACATTTAACTTTAGTAAAAGTTTTTTACATTAAAAATACATAGTCGTCTAAAGGGGACTTCTGAAATTGTTTGCAAATGCATTCCAGAAGTTGACAAAGACTTATTTCACTCTAATAATATGTTACTGTGTTAAAGAAGAGCTCTAGATAAATACAGAGGCTTTACTATATTCCCTCAGATACCATTAGCTGTATGTAGCGGACATGTAGCGCTGCTTTTATTGACAAAGCTAAGAAAGAATTTTTTTTTTGTCTTGATTTTATTAAAACAGGGATTCTAAAGAATCCCTGTCTGTAATTACTACTTTGTAAAGCGCTACGGAAGATGATGGCGCTATATAAATAAACAATAATAATAATAAAGAGGGCTTCTTCTAAAAGGCATTATTTCATTAAGGAGAAGCTCCGATATTAAATACTCTTTTA